>CAHIKZ030002090.1:5480000-5585000 GCA_903632075.3 Acanthosepion pharaonis | reverse complement strand
ATAGATATGAAAAAATAACTGTGTCGTCTGCCAAGCCGCACACGAAGTAACGTCTGACCGTTTTTTTTTTTGACAAGACATGTTATCAGAAATTGACAGAACTATGTTATCAGAAATTGGCACCAAGAATGCAAATACGGCTAGGACAATGGAACTTTTCTTTTTTCGAGACGACGGTCGACTGTGTTTCGCTAGACCACCCATTCTGATAATTAGAGATAAGATGACTGACGAAGTCCAGGTGAGAACAAGAGTTATGACCACCACCGATCGCATTGTTCTATTTGCGGCAAGAGAAAATGAGAACCGCGATTAAAAGAAAGAAAGGGAAAAGAAAAAGATAATTTTATTTTGTTAAGCAAGATATATTTTTTTCCCTGAAACAAAGCCCTCGGGATCGCACACGCCCGGCTGGATATCATTGGCCGAGTGGTGATCACGTGACGCTAGAGGATGGGTATGAGAGGTTGCTACGAAGAAGTGGGGAGGGCAGTTCACGCCCTCTGAAATATGGTGAGAAGGTGGGAGTAAGAAAAGGCTCCCAAAAATGGAAAGAAGTGGAAAATTCCTAACCAAAAATAAGAGAAGTGGATATGTATTTAGAATTATCGAGGAACCCCTGGCGCCGACAAACCCACCCCGGTTTTGGTCGGCGTCCATATAAGCAAAGTCGCAGCGAGCAGAAATCAGTTCCAGAGAAAGTTCGGGAGAGACAGTTCCAGAGTTAAGTTCGGGAGAGACAGTTCCCAGAGTCAGTCTCCAGTGCTCAGTTGAAGCAGACCTCACATCGGCTGACCAAGATTCGCGCAATTTCCGGACTCATCTTCAATCCAAGAACAATTATTTTGAAGAGCGACTTAGATCTAGACCACCAAAATAAGTTTTTTCGACTTTCGCCCGAAGACACACCAAAAAAAACCAATTTCTTAAAGAGCAAACAACTTGAAGTGTTAAAACTCGCCTAACGGAAAACAACGTGTCACAATCCATAGAACGGGTCGGGAGATAGACGCAGTCCTATGTATCCAACAACTAGACATAAAGTTTGTTATCCTTTTCTTTGATACCTTGAACTTTTGAGTTATCATTTTATTTCTTTTATACGTATTTGTGCGATACCACCCCCGCTTGGACCCAACTTGCATTACGGCCCTGACGACTGATTGATTTCTTCTGCCTAAGATCAATTCACAACGTGGGTAGGCAGACTGGAGATCAACGCAGTTACTTTGGTAACCAGACGTTGGAAGCGAGTTGGGAACGACGAGACTGATATCGAATCTAACCAGATTCCCACCCGAGTCACCCAAAAGGTTAGAACGTCACATTTGGGTGCCGCGACCGATACCAAGCCAGTTGGTCGTCACAGGACGAGACAACACGACTGACGCGACCGTCGGACGTCACGTTTGGAGCGGCGACACCCGAACGAAGCAGCGAGGAGCGAGCGAAGGCTGTGCTTAGGGACGTCACATATCGATCTATTTATCTCTTTCTGCTCATATCTATCTATCTCACTGTTCATTTTGATCTATCTATTTATATGTTTAATCATTTCATCACAAGCAATTCAATAAAGTCACTAAGACGCACGGGGTTACTGGTAGTGAAATAATATGTGAAAAAGAAAGATTATTAAGGAGGGAGAACAATAAATGAACAAGAATTAAGAAGTCAGAAGAAAACGACTGACATTGTATTTAATTTTTTGAAGATCAAAGTTGACTGAAAAGCAAGAAGCTGGAAGAGAATCCCGCAAGCGGGAAATGTGAGAGAAGAAAAGTGTTAACATAGAACTTACGGTTAAATATAGCCATTCCACTTGTAAAATTATGAGACGTTACCGCCAATATAATACTGAGCTTAAATTTGTAAAGACTAGGTACCTAAGCGAAAAGCACATTAGAACAATTTCCATGAAAATATTTATAGAACAAGCACAATGAAACTACGTTAGGCGGTAGGAAAGTGTTTGAAACCAATATGCCAGGCCAGGACCAATAACATTGCACATTCTTTGTATTTTATCAAGAATCTCTTAATACATAGCAGAAGCACCAGCAATATTTACTGTATGGAATAATGGTAGACTTATAAATGTGTAAGATTTTGGCTAGAAAAAATGTCTGTCACGACACATTGAATCAACTCTCCTAGCAGCAGACCTTGCAATTGATTCCTAGTTGAGAACTGATGACTTCATAATGGTTGTGGACGCCCTGGGGAAACTGCATTAATGCAGAAAGATCGAGAAAAGTGACTATTCAATTCAACTTTCATTTCACGGTTTGATAAGAAAGATCAAAGTCTCATCTAGAAATAACTTAACCTTTCAACTTTTGAAAAAAACAAAAACAAAACAAAACAAAAAACACCATGCCAATCCCTGATAAATGCCTTCAAGATTTCCAAAGCAGCAGCCCGAACTTCACTATTCTCATATGAAACTTGACAGACTCTTTCAGCAATAAACGTTAACGCATTAGCAGTTGGCCAAGAGAAGCAAAAGCCATATTGCTTATCTGAAAGAAGACTCTGCGATGTGAGAATTCTAAGTTGGTTAGAGACTCTAGTACTTTGCCAAAACGCGGTAGAAGGCTAATGGATCAAGCGGTTCGCCTGAGTTCTTAAAGATTGGAAGTACAGAAGAGAATTTCCAACAAGCAGCAGCAAGACATTGATTGTAGAGTTTCGTAAGAACAAGATCTATTTCAGAAGCACATTCCTTAAGGACCATCAGGTACGCATGCTATGTGGGAATCCACTCTAAAGATGATAACAGAAACTATAGACAAAGTTATATGCATATCTCGAAATAGACACTCAATAAGTGGAAAATCAGGCAAAGAGTAGAATTGGAAGATAATTTATGAGCAAAACATTCTGCTTTATCAGCAGAACATGATAACACCTCAAACTGAGAGGAGGGATAGAAACTTAAATAAAAGTAAGTTTCTATCCCTCCTCTCTTTACTAGGTTTTATTTAACAGACTATTACAAATCCGCCAGTAGAACCAAACTTGTTCGAGTCTATACGGTGCCTCATTCCATCAGCAAAGAAAGACTTAGCCTCTTTGAGGACATATTTATAATTATTATCAGCATACACAAAGAGGTGTCAGTTGTGATTGGAACTATCACGCTAGTTCACTCTAAAAAGTGATTCCTGTGGGTCACAGCGGCTGAACAGGTACAAGAAGATTGGTAGTTTCGAGAAGGTACAAAAGCGTCGATGCTGGTTTTTACCCAAGAAGAAACATCAGTGGTACAATTCTCAA
This sequence comes from Acanthosepion pharaonis, assembly GCA_903632075.3. Classification (NCBI taxonomy): domain Eukaryota; kingdom Metazoa; phylum Mollusca; class Cephalopoda; order Sepiida; family Sepiidae; genus Acanthosepion; species Acanthosepion pharaonis. The sequence continues at coordinate 5,581,721 of CAHIKZ030002090.1, read as the reverse complement.
TAGAATGTTTGAAAATATCACTCCAAGGTGCATCGGGAAGACAATCTTGAAATGAATCCCAATGAGTACGCCTGGTAAAAGAAAGAAGTTTTGTGAATAGGAGGCTCTTGTCTAATAGACGACTCAAAAGAAATATCAATAGATACTATAACATAATCCGAAATGACAAGAGGATAGAGTTACGATGTTCAACATGAGCCAAGAGAGAAGGTAAGGAACAAATCTATGTGTAGAACTCATTTTTTCTGCTACCGGAAGAGTCCACTGATTAGAAATTTATTTAGTTGACTCATCTGGTGACTTATTCGAAACAGAATCTGATGTTATGTTAATTTTGAAAAAAAAAAATATAATTAGGCAATATTGAATCGAATGTTATTTGTTGAATATTCAGAAAGTATTGGAACTAAACAAGAAAATACAGAATAACAATAACATTTTTATATTTTATAAGTACAATATAATTGCAATATATATATATATATATATATATATATATATGTGTGTGTGTGTGTAAAAATTCAAATATAATTAAATATATCTGTAAAAGGATAAATATGAATAAAGACAAAAGGAAAACTTATCCTGACCGACGCGTTTCGTCCTCTAACCGACTTTATCAAGGCAAATATGAGGATTTTATTTTGCAACTTGTATTTATTAAGAAAAGTAAAAAATTTGTTAGTTTTTGAAAATTTTTAAATTTAAGAGATGCTCACAAATATTTATCAGATCAACAGAAAAGTCTAGGTAAATTATGGAAGAAGCTAAATGACATAATTTAATTTATAATAAACGAAAGTGAGTAGATGATTTTGAATTTTTTTTATGCAATTAATATTTAAATTATTTTAGTACGAGATAAATTTATGTATTATTTACATATTTAAATAGCATGAGGTTATGAATTTAACCGTTTTCTTTTCATTTTTTAACATTTTTAAAATCATATATATATTGGCTTGGGATAAAAATAATTATTTCAGGAATGGATCTATTTGAAATATATATATATATATATATATATATATATATATATATATATATATATATAGCTAGTTCGTCATTCAAATTGTAGTATCACAGTTAGGATTTATTATGAAAAATCTCTCATTCATTCTAAGGATAAATAAGCAAATTTTGGTTGTAGGACTGAAGTTATAAATTGATATGTCTAGGCCCAAAATATCAGATTGACTTGTTGCTTTCTGAGTTTACCCTTACTTCATTGCATCTATCTTCTCTCTCTTAGTCATCTTTTAAAATAACAAAGTAAATATTTCTGGCGACAGGAAAAACAATTTGACGATTAGCCATAAGTTTTGCAGTTTTCTTTTTAGTCAGAATTTGAGCAATTTTAGACAACCAATCTCTGCATTAGGCATGGAAAATCAGGAAGAAAGAGATTGTCGGGAACTAGAACTGTTTTTATAATAATTAGAATGTCAGTCTTTCTTATTATAGTTTATCGCATGAATATTTTATTCACTGAGATAATGCGACAGATTGCGAAATGCGTAAAAAATTAAATTACTGTTATGTATACAGCGCAAGTCTGTTCATATCTATGGCGTAGCTTGCATGTGGTACAGGGCCGAAAGTATGGAGCCCCAAGGGAGGTTCGAGCTCACTACTCTAGTTAGTTGCGAGACAAGCTTGCTAACCATTACACTACGTCGAGATGGATGGATGTATGTATGTATGTATGTATGTATGTATGTATGTATGTATGTATGTATGTATGTATGTATGTATGTACGTACATGTAGCCGAGTGGTTAGAACGTTCGCTTTCTGACCATGAGACCCGGGTTCCAATCTCACCATGGTCGATTTGTCAGAAAGGATGTTATCCCAGCGTGCGACACTTTGGCAAGTGTCTGAAAACCATACTACGCCTTAAGAGTGAAATTGGGGGCCGTCAGTGGTTGTGCTAGCACGAAATCACAAGTCCGAGGCATTGAGCGCTAGATAAGGTCTTAGCGTAGTTGCAGTATAAACCACAGGTGGGCTCTGTGGGAGTTGGACAAATATAAGTGTGCCTGAGCAGGTGTCTACAATAGGGATTATCTATCAGTCCTAGTACATGGGCATCCTAGGATACGAGTGAACAGCCATTATGTATGTATGTATGTATGTATATCCCGACCTGCACTAGCGTGTGCAAGTCTAGGTCGAGTTTGACAAGGCATATAAAAAGACACATTGGAAGTGATGACGTTCAAAGTCAACTTCCACCACCCGAAGATGATTTGACATGCCATATATGTAACAAGAAATGCAGATCCATATCAGGCTTTAGGAGCCACTGCCGTTCACACAACAAATGAATGCAGTGTGGTGGGTGGGGAGTTTAACTGATGGACTGGACATGTCAGTGATGGTCATACTCGCTTTGTGAGTCGACAGCCACTATGCACTATGTATATATATGTAGCACTTTTTTACGTCACCGGAAGAGTCCACAGCATTGAAATTTGCGAATCACTATTTATGTTAAACAAGGCAAAATATTATAATTATTCAATACTGAAGAGGATGTTATTTATTTTGCTTCATATTCAAAAACGGATTTAAAATAAACAAGAAGATACAAAGAAATGTTTTGATATTTTATAAGCACAATGCAAAGTTACATCAATATATGAAGTACTAGAAAACTGTTGTACGCATAGATATATTTTATGTGCTAGAGTTCATCCAATTCAAGGTTCGAGTGCTACTCAAGATAGAGAATGGGATGCGAGATTGATATAAATGTAAGGATTTGAAAACTATGATAAAGAGAAAGTTAGAAAACGACTGACTTTTGATCTGAAAACTTTTTTTGAGTTCAGGAAGCACCAACGCGGGAGTCTGTTTCACAAAGTAGCAGTTCTTGAAAAAATAGGTGTCTGACTGGAACTTTTCTTTTACGAGGAAATAAGGGTGATTCGATACTGTGGAGGTAGCAGTCTTAGTTGTATATATATGAATTGGTGGCACTAAAGAATGGACTTCATTCAAACATCTGTCCGTGAGATAACGATAGAGTAGCACAGAATTGAGACAGACATAAACAGAGATAGATAGATAGATAGATAGATAGATAGGAACAGACAAAGATAGACAAATAGATAGACAGATAGATAGGAAAAGACTGAGCGAGTTAGCTAGCTAGCTAAATAGCTAGCTAACTAGATATATAGATAGATAGGAACAGACTGAGACAGACAAAACAAACTTAAATAGACAGCTAGGAACAGACTGATATATATATATATATATATATATATATATATATATATATATATATATATATATATATATAGATAGATAGATATATATATATAGGTAGAGGCTGGCATTCCACTCTCACCCTTTCACTCTAGAAACTTTTAAATGTAGCCGTCTCTTCTACTCCAATAGCTTAATACCTCGCACCTCTCGCCTGTGGAACACCCTTCCCTATTACTGTTTCCCTGAGAGCCATAATCTCCAACTATTCAAATGTAATGTCAATCGACATCGCCAGTTACCTTGAACTATCCACTATCCTTCTCCTCATCCTTTCTTCTATCACTCCTATCTGCTCTCGCTCCAAATCTTCTGCAACCCCCTGCATCCTAGTGGCTTCACGCCTTGCTCGGGGCGTAATGCTTAAAAAAAATAAAGAAAAAAAAGTAGATGAGAACAGGCTGGGATATATAGAGAGGAACTGATATATATATATATATATATATATATATAGAGAGAGAGAGGGAGGGAGAAAGAGAGACAGACAAATATAACAGACTGAGATAGATAGATAGATAGATAGATAGATAGATAGATACTGGGATAGATAGATAGGAACAGACTGAGATAGAGAGATAGATAGAAAGAGACTGATTATATATATATATATATATATATATATATATATATATATATATATATATATATAACAGACTGGGATGGATAGATTTTACAGACTGAGATAGATAAATAGATAGATAGGAACATACTGCGATATATAAATATGAACTGACTGAGACAGGCAGAAACAGACTTAGAGACAGTCGTTGAAGATATATATTGATTTAAATATACTTTTTTGGTCTAATCTGACTCTTTTAAAGATAGATAGATAGATAGATAGATAGATAGATAGATAGATAGATAGATAGATAGATAGATAGGCAGGCAGAATTTATTGTAACAATAAATGACGCGGCTTAAAGTAAGAACAAGTGACAATCGTTGAAGATCATATATTATCATTTGCTTATTTGGCCGCATAGCCGAATTACGAAGAGGTTCACGGCTGAAATAAGAAACATTTGTGGAAATGAAATGCGAGTTTTAATCGCATCGGAAGCTCATCCTTTGTCTGAAATTTCCGTAATTCACTATTCCAATCAGAAACCCTATTTACGATCAATTATCGCCGAGAATGAAGGCAAAAATCATGGCTTTTTAATTTAATCATAATTCTTTGAAGTATTCGTTGATCGATCACAAATTAAAATCTGTTCAGTAATTGGTTTGTCAATGTGCAAAATGAGCCAAACTGTATTTGGACTGATAATCAGTTTAAAGGCCATGCACACACGACCGCCGATGTTCCGGCGACACCTCTTTTAATCCAGACAACATTATGAGTGAATTTTACATCTATAGACCTACAGTTAGACAGAAAAAAATTCTTCATTTTTGTCTGGACAACCGTTTCGATAATGCTCGTATGTAACTGGGCTGCATTGTAAATGTCTATAGAGATTGTATGCATACAGATGTGCGGATAGGGTAACAACGGCTTAGAAAAAGAAATCGGCAAGCTGAATTCGAAACCCGACTGATTTCACAGCATGCATTTTCGCATAAATATTATGGGAAAGGGTATGAATGCAGCTATTCTCTTTCCCTCACCTATGGATTAAACAGCAGGGCAATTTTGGATCTCTATCCATGGTTGTTAACCATTCTAGAAGGACAACTCTGAATTCAAAACCAGTTCGTATGCTAATTAAGCCAGGAGTAAATCTTAAATCACACTCTTTCAGGTAGAATGACATGGACTGTGGGACAGGCAACAGCAAACTTTTGTTCTGGTCCACTTTCCTCTTCCTCTTTAGCGTATGTTTTTAATTATAATTTAAGCTTTATTAAAGAGATGATTCTTTAGCAGAGAACATCCACCCACCTTGGTACTTTATATATAGATCCCTAGAGTGCTACGCACTAAGCATTGAAAATGAAATGCGACTCAGAGTTGAGAACTCTATGGTCTGGACTGACATAGAATAAGAAAATACCAAACTGTACATATCTTATCCCACTCCAAGATAAGGGTTTATTGTACTCTATCAAGGTTAAATGTTGCTCGCTGTTCATGAAGAGAATATTCTCTCTTTCATTCTCTTTACGTACGGTTTCCCTCCTGGACGTGGGCGATCATGGCTCTCCACATTCATGACCTTTGTTGCATTCGACAATACTTACTCTTTACGAAACTTTTTTCTCTTTGTGATACGTGTTTCGCAAGTCATATTTGTTGCAGTTTTTTGTGTATATGTGTGTGTACTAGTGAGCCAGTCTAAATGAGTTGACTCATTTTATAGTCCACCAATAGAAGGTTAACCAATCAGAAGACGTAGAATATTCAATCCGTCGTGTATAAAGGTGGCCATTTTGTTTACTCTATCCGAATGTCCAGTGCCAGCTTGTCAGGCGAAGAGAAACAGAAGTAAGAACTACGCTCTGCTACTTTACTGGGATATCCACTGCTAACCTGAATTACGCTTCCCTACTGTCTTCGAAATATTCACTGCTAACCTCTGGATTCTATACTCAAAGACGACCGTCATCATGAACAACAATATTCTCAAACTCGTCAAGTATATTGCTCGCTGTTTTCATTTGTTTCTCTTACTTTTACTAAGTCGTTGTGAGTGTTAAGTTTACTAAGCCTTCTTTCTTCATTATGTTTCCCAATATTTTTCATCCATGTCTTTCTAAATGTAATGATCTTTTTAACATACTTATAACCTTGTTTCATATACGATCTCTCCTTACTATCGTCAACATTCGTCGAAAAATTACATCTCTATTACTTTATCTATGACAAAATTGTCAAGCTCTCGCTGCCATTTAAGAAGGTAGATGTTAAGCAATAGTCGAGTATTGTTTACTTCATTTCTAAAGCTACATTTCGATTCTGTCTGACTGAATTTCTAAAAAGTGTCTTTTTCTCTTCCCCTGCATCATCATATTTCTGTGTTGCGTTCGATTGTTTCTTTACGAAATACTACCTATACTTTTGACAAAATTGAAAGGTTTTTCAGACAACGCGTTTCGCTACTATATAGCAGGCATAGTCAGGTAGGAATGAGAGACAAACCCGTGAGTAAGTGAAGTCTTTATCAGATGCTACAGTCATAAAGTCTTATTTCTCATATCGATACAATTAACGTCTGCTGGATTTGAAATTAGCCATCACCGACTATATATTTGTATTTTTTCTATTAGTCAGTGTAGCGCTTTGAGTTACGATTGGATTTTTTAATTGGATTATTGAATGATCATGTCGTCAGATGGTCCTGTAAAACCTATGATACGGTATTTTCTAGGAACATAGCAGGAAGAAAAATCGGTACCTAAAACAATAAGAGAATAGAGAGAGCGCTAAATAACAATATGTAGCAGATTCATTCACTTGAATAACAGCGGCTAGGTGACGTTGCCGTCATACCCCAGAGATGTCCATAGCTGAATCGTTTGATCAAGCGACACGACTAAAGAATTCGAACAAGTTTTTGTCATGAATAATGTGAGAGTGTGCGTTATGTTGCAGGAGCAAGTTATCATAGCTTGGAAACGAAAAAGAAAAAAAAAGGGATGCAAATGATCAGCAACAAAAGATTCGAGTTTCATTAGTTGTCCGCCCAAACTCAAACAAACAAACCACATGCAAAGACACAGCTATTACCATTTTGCATAAAATACTGCTGACAGGAAAGATACACAGTCTCATGAGGTCTGCTTTAAACTCAGACAAACACAGACATAAGGTATACTACAAAATTACACAGCTATTAGCAGTTGGTATAAAATACTGCTACCAAGTGGGATCCATTAACTTGTGGTCTATTTTGCACACAACTGAAATATAAACACATCCAAACAATTATATAGCTATTAGCAGTTTTCAAAAGTACTACTGACAAGCGTTATCCATAGCCTCATGTTGTTTGCTTCAAACACAAACTCGGACATAACAAAACCCACACAATTACACAGCTATTAGCCGTTTGCAAAAGTATTACTGACAAGCGGGTTTTATAGCATTATGTTGTCTGCTTTACATACCATCTTGGACGTAATACATCCCATACAAGTAAACAGCTCTCAGTACTTTGCAAAAATACTGCTGATATTTTGATTCATAGCCTAACGTATACTTTACACACAAACCCGACCATCGTCGTTAAAGAACTGAAAACATTTCTCGTTTCATTTGGCCATATGGCGTCAGTCTTCCCTCATAAGTTGCATATATTTTCTGATCCCAAAATGCGAAATAACGAATACCATAATGATTCTCTTACTAGTCAATTACAGTAAAACAGTTTTGCATATAGTTTACACTGTGCAGTGACTTGACCGATGGGTTGAGCGTAATCAGCTGACCTTATCTGATTTAACGTTGCCCTTCGTTGAGTCGTCCTCGTACCTATCAGCCAGCGGTGGCTCTGTTTTTTGTATTTCCTTTTGGCGCATGCATTTTTCATGTGCTGCTGGTGTCTGTCCAGAATTCGCCCATTCCTGGTCTAGTCTTGCTTTTCTAAATGACCGGGTAGAAAACATCCAGTGTCATTGTTCTACAGTAAGATCCACCCTGTACAAGGCCTGGTGACCACTCGAGGAAACGGTCACTGTTTAGCACTTCAATGGAAAATACTGTTGATAATTGAAAATACAGTGTTTTGTTAGACATGTATTCTCGCTTTGTTCGGTCTGTCCTCTGCCCGTCTTCCAATATCAAGGCTGAATGCTACATTTGATAGGTATACCATGTAGATAAAAATCTTATATATATATATATATATATATATATATATATATATATATATATGTATATATATATATATATATATATATATATATATATATTGTTTCTACATTATTTTTTATAAATACAAATATTTAAGTAAAGGCTGTGTTTATAATAAACAGTATTAGCAAAATTTAACGGCCTGAATTTTAGGCTATATGACGGTTCTGTGTAGGATACAGGTTCGATTTCTGTCCATTTCATAATATATGACGTCATTATTTTACGTTAACATACACTTCGATCAGATATAAGCATTCCACAGAAATGATAGGAAATTTGTAGTTTAAAAGCAGTAATTCGACCTTGCTAACCAGACACTTCATCTGTAGCTAAAAGCCAAGCTATATGACAGTTCTGTGTAGAATACAGGTTCGATTCTGTCGGAGAACACATATTTTCCATGAAATTTCTCGGACATTCAGGCCGGTAAATGTACTGTTTATTATAAACAGAGCATTTACTTAATTTTTTTATCTATAAAAATAACGTATAAACACTAAATATATCAAAATAATTGTTGGACTTAGTTCATTTCATATATATATATATATATATATATATATATATATATATATATATATATATATATAAACCCGTAGTACATGCATCTCTATGTAATTTATATATGTAAAACGTTATATTTAGTAGATACTCATATTTGATAAGACACTCTATTTATTTACTAAACAGTATATTTATTTATTTTCACCTACCGGCCTGAATATTCGAGAGATCCTATTAGAAAAATATGTGATCACCAGTAGGATACGAACCTGCGTTCCCCTAGTGGAAATCGTCATTAGATCTGACGTGCTTTGATCTCTCGGTTACAAAGTGCCTGATAACCAAGCAAAGCTTGAATATTGCTTTTAAACACATATTTTTCCCGACTCTCGAAATATACATCTTTTCTCAGTTTCTTATCCTAATGTAAACAAAGCAATTTTAGAAATGAACTTTTTCATTTATTAATCCGGCATATTTTATTACTTAAACGTTATATGGGCATCCACTAAAAATAATATAACGGATAGATAACGATTGACACTACACTTAAAGAGTTTAAGATTGTAGTGTTCACGGAGGTTATTGAGAAGAAGCTTTCGTAGTGAAACGCCTTTTTTTTTTAACCAAAGGTATACGTAGGAATGAGGTGATTCAACCCGTAGCAAGTTATGTCTGTAAAGGTCTGAGGTGGTAGCACTAGAGAATGGAGCCCATTGAAACATTTACCGTAGAAGTAGCGATAGATTAACGACTCTCTGTGAACGTTACGTCTGTGGGAAAGGGGTGGAAAATAAGTCATCGCCGACAAGGCCACGTAAACGCTTTTGAATTATATCAAAGCTGAATGGTGAAGATTGGGCAGCTCCTAACCCTAGCAGTTCTATTCCATTTTGAGTCTGATCTGGCCTTTATAAAGTCTCAAATGAAAGGAGGAGTCAGCTACTTTCTGGAGCGGTATAATGAGGCGGCCATTTTTCTAGGTAACTCATACATAGGATTTTCACTTACTAACAACAACTCTATTGGCGGCCTCCGGTTTATTATGATCTACTTATTGTATATTCTTGTGTATAATGCGTCTTGAATATATTACCAACCCGTTTGTCTGAAGCTGAAAACAGGGATAAATTACATCATTCAACCCCGTAGTACAGCCATCTCTCTGTCATTTTTTAAAAGTTGCACTATATTATCCGTTATTATATTATCTCAATGTCTTACATGTATTCTTCCCTGTAAATTTACCGATAAAACAAAACAATTTGAAAAATTTAATAAAAAAGAATAATTACAGACAGAACTTCGTATTATTTAACAAATGGCTTTTGTACGAACGTATGTATGTATCTATGTATGTATGTATGTATGTCTCTGTATATGACTATATCTCGTTTTTCATTCTGTCGCGTGAGTGTGTGGGTTTGCGTATAACATGGAACACACATTTGGATGTGAGTGCATTTGCTATCGAAAAATATTTTGTGAGCTGAGATTTCTCAGCAAAGATGAAATGGAATTTCAAAAGAGCTTCAAGGTCAACAACTAAGACTTTGAAAGAGTCATTTTAGCAACTGTCACGGAAAGTCATTGGTAGAACCAACAAACTCATTAAATACGGGCCCGTTTCACGTCTTATTCGAGTTTATTTCACTGCGCATGCGTGCACAGATTCCTAACAGATGTCTCTTTTAGTTCTGTGCATTACAATATCGATGTTCGCACCATTTTCCTACGTATAACTGAGTGTGATTTTTATTCCTGATAACCAATACACACAAAATAGAAATGAACCGAATATTTAGCAATTCTGTATTTCTTCTAATTTCCGTTTCAAAACTTATTTATGAATTCTCGGGGAAAGGTGCTAACTAGACATACCAACTAATACATTTTAATATGTTAATTAATCGATCATACTTTTCTGTTTGATATGACTTTATTACATTTCTACATATTAATAAAGTATGAAAATAAAATCTGTGGTCTTTCATTAAGAATGAAGAGAGAAACAAATATTGCCGACATATCCAATACTTTTTTAAACAATTGTTATCAATACCGGCTTTGTGTTTTATTATACATTGTAATGAGTGTATTTGCAATCTTATTATTTCAAATAAGAGGCTTTTTAATTTTTAACACTACATTATTCTTTAGGATTACTTCTCCTTCCCTTATATAGGATGGCTTCTCAAAAACTGCAGTAATCTTGATTTTGATTTAAGTCAAGGATGATTTTTTTTGCTGGTGTCATAGCAGGATGTGATAACACAATCGTGAAATTTAAATATACTCTTATTTGGTAACAGCAAAGGCAGGACGAATAATTTCCATGGTGAGTGAAGTTGTCTAAAGAGTGTTTAAGGTTAAGTTGAATAAGATTTTCTGAAAACGTGTACACGATCCCTCTTTTTTACCTTTAATTTTCCTTTGAAAATTTTCGTATTATGCAGAATAAAATACAGTAGCTTACTCTGGTTAAAAGTTACAATAGCCCGACACTCAATAAGTATCGAAATTACGAATAATGGTTCTGTGAGATCAGCTTTGCAGCAAGACTATTCTCCATGTTGCGTATTAGTTCTTAGTGATATGTGAGTAGCAATCTGTCAAATTCCGCTCGTTTTTATTGTTTTTGTTGCTCGATTCTGGCTCAGTTTTGATGATTCCACTTTTTATTCCAACGATATGATATTTCACCTGGCAGAGATAAAAAGATTATAAGTGAACCGAGACTGTCGTTAGCAGCAACAATAACGTTATTTTCTTAAAGTACATTAACAAGTGAATTCCTAAAGAGCCTGTAATAATTTCAATAGAGTTTTTAAGAACAAGACTTCTCGAATTTGAGTCCGCATCTAAACGCAATCATAAAAATATATAATATTAGATTTAGATGAAATCGAAATAAAGAACTAAACACATCATCGAAGCTCTGATAAAATGATTATAATCCCCCAGGAGGTGTGACCATCCTCATATAGTCATCCTCAAAAGAAAATGATTACTTACCTCATCGGCCAAAATGTCCGCCTTGTTGCATGCTGTTTTTGTATAAAAAAGGCCTTTTCACTGGACGAAGCCGGCTTTGTTAGTCACTGAACATTCAAATTTATTTCACTCCTGGCCAATTGTAAGCGTCGTGAGTAGAGTTGACTCCTTTAAAAAATAATTTTTCTGACACGGTTTACGAGTAGTCTTCGTTTTGGTGGTTACGAGTGAGTGAAGCTTTTTGAGACCTTCATTTTGTCCTTGTTTAACACATATGAACGAGAGTTCGGTTATCTTAACAGAATTGGATATTCACCTCCTACTAAATGATATAAATACCCTTGTTCTGTGTGTTTTTTTTTACGATCGTCTCGATCATGTGCCTTCATGAGGTTGGAGATAATGGCTCTCCACAACCTTCTATCCTTTGTAGCTCTTAACAACGTTTGTCTTTTTACTATCCTTCCCATCTGACATCCGTTCACACAAATTCATTAGGTAGGCCACTTGCTGTTTCCCTAGATCTCTCTTATCTATGAATGGCAAATTTTCTAACCCAAGTATTTTCATTATGTGGCCTAGAAATTCCAACTGTCTCTTGCTGATTCAAAGTATAAGTTTCCTTTTTGGTTTCATTTTTCCATAGAACTTCCCCGTTGATAATATGTTCTGTCCCTGGTATTCTCAGCATCCTTCTGTAGAACCGCATATCCGTTACCTCAAGTCGCCTCATCATATGTAAAGATTGACTGCTATATACGAGGATTGATATTACATAGCAGTTCAGCATTTTTGTCTTTATTTTTAATGACAATATCATGTTTTTAATACTTTGCTTAATCTCTGGAAGGCATTTTTTTACCATTCCAGTGAGACTCCAGATTTCGGTGTCATATTTTCCGCCATCTTTTAAAACATGTGCCAGGTATTCGAAGTTCATTACTTTTTTGGTTCTCTAATCAGTAGTTTGTATCTAGGACTGTTTCTATTGCTGACAACCATACATTCTGTCTTTTTACAATTGAAGGTTATTCCTTTCTTCTCGCTTTCCTTTACTATTGTATAGAGATCAAAATTTAAAATCCGTAGTTTTATTATTTTATTAATGTTCTTCAACAATCTTTTTAGTGGAACAGGCAAACATTACATTGTTCATGAATATAATTTTTTATGCCATGATCCTTTCAGGGCGTTAAAGATTATTTCTCAGTTTCTTTTTCTTTATTATATGTGAATTGCCATGACTTCTTAGGAAGGATAGTGGATTGTTTTCTCGTTGCCTTATCGTGCTGCTACCCAAGCCTAGAAAGCCGAATATATTCGGCTATTCAACACATGTCTGAGAGTTGGATTTATGTCTTTATCAGTTAACCTTAGACTTGAATAGGTTAAGATTGTAGCGATTGGGGAAGCATTCTCTCGGGAGCGTGTTTGACAAAATAGGGTTTCTTGTGAAGTAGCTGTCCGAAAGCAAGAGGGGGTAAGATGTGTAGATTATGAGGATATATCAGATAGATCATGTTTGATAGACTTAAAGAAATTATGACTAGCGATCGGGGAAGCATCCTCGCGGGAGTCTATGCCACAAAGTAGCGGTTCTTGGGAAGAAAATTTCCGAATGAAACTTCTTTCTTGATTTGTCTCTGTGTATATGACATGGAGGATCCTACATAATTTGAATATACCGGGGTAACAGTAAAATTGTTCAAATCGTGTAACAGCATAATTATCCATCCCTCAAAATGTTTAATATGTAAGAAACCACTAAACTAATTGAATTTCTTTTTTCTATGTTTTCAGATATTTAGCCATCTCGAGACCATTTGTCGTAAGAATCACTGAAAAACCCTTTGTGTTATTCAGTTAGAAAGAGAGCAGGTTAAAACTGTTTTGTGGCAGACCAACTGTCTTCCCAACTGAGCAATGGTGAGAGGAAAAAGATCATTCAGGCTTTCAGTAATGGTACCAACATTCATACTCTGTCTTCCATCTTAAAAGTCCATTCAAGGACCATCAAAAGAACGGTGAATAAGCTTAAAAAAGAGAGAACAGTAGAGAGGAAAGCTGGGTCAGGAGGTCACAACAGCAAGAGGGATCATCATTTCAACTTAGAGCTAAAGAGATAAATTAGAAAACATGCAACTCATACCCATAAGACGTTTAGCACTTGAGAGAGAAGTTTCAGCTACCAGTCGAAAGAGCTGTAAAAAAAAATTGAAAATGAAATCGTACGTGCAGCCTGTGAGAAACCTTGTTACTCCAGGATAAAAAGTTAGAACGGCGAAGATCATCTTGAATAAGTTGAAAATGATCCTGGATTAATATATATATATATATATATATATATATATAAACTTAATTTCACTCCTTCATGAGATTCTGATTCTTAGCTATGATTAATTAATGATGAGCATATCATTTACGTTTATGATCGATTTCATCACGATCCTTCTGTTATGCTTAGAGAGTAATTATATATACTTATTGCTCAAAGAGTTCAATAGTGTTATAAAAACCTTGGAGAATTCCAGTAAAATATCTTTAGTCATTTCTAAGATATAACGGTTTAGAGCTTAATCTAACAATTGGACAATTTTGTTGTTACACGATTTGGACAATTTTGCTGTTACACCCGGTGTAGGTTGAAAAGTTTTTTTAGTTGTGCTTTTTTTTTTTTTTCGGTTTGATACCTGATATTTTATTCATATCTGTAAATTAAAAAAAAATAAATTTTTGGTCACTATTATTATTTTAAATTCGAACATATTTTTTCTTTCTTTTAAATATCGGCGATTTGACGCCATTTGTCTTTGCTATTCTTAATTAGAAAATTGGTCGTTTATGATATGTTCATTTAAGTTTTGTAAAATCTTATTTTAGATTCGTCAATTAAATTGCCATATGCTTTCTCCAACATTACCTTACAAACTGCAATTGATATAAAAGACAAACCGCATTGGATTGTTATTTTTATTCTGATAATTAACGTATCATTTCGATTGCATGCGTTCTCAAATATCCTCTGAGCCTGTCTGCTAAAAATAAATTAAAAAGTAAAAAAAAAAAAAAATCCAAAACAAAAACATAAACTTCTTAGCGGAAGCAGTTAGCATTCTTTTCGTATAAACAGCATGTCATAATTTATAATTGTCATCGACGTTAGTAGTACAACAACAACAATAACAAGTCAAGTGACCTGATGTCTGTAGTTGTGTTGATTGAAACCAAACAGATATACATTTGTGCAATGATTACGACGTAGGATGCCTGATAGCGAGTCTTCTTGGTCGTTCGCCATTGTAGCGAGTTCAATCCTTGCTTTGTGTCCCAATTCTGCTGCCCGGTTAAATGTCAATAAGTTGATTTGTTGGTTGATGTTGTTTAGTGTCTTATCAACCTCTATGGATTATTTAATGCCGAAATCTAAGTATTTTGTATGTAATTTTATACTTTCAACTACAGTTATTTTGTATATAACTTTATACTTTCATAGTAAAAGTATTTTTTTAGGTATATAGTTTGTAGGTCATAGAATGTATTGTTGATAATTTTAATATAAAAATGTATTTTTATATTTTTCTAGTGTTGCATTGATTGTCATTTTGTTATAAAATTGTATTGTTATAACAATTATTATTATAAAAATATACTCTTGATGTTATAAAAATGTACTTTTGAATTTTGATTGGGGGGTCACTATTTACCGATAGCTGGGACCCTAACAGGTGCTACTACAGCGGGTCAAGGTGATCCTTGGAACAACAGCAGTTAAGACGTGGTTCCACGATTCTCAAAATATCCAATCTCACGACCAGAAGTCTTGCTACCAGATGTAGTTTATTCTCATACCAGGACACATGCCAATAAGTCAGAATGTGTAGGTAGTATAATGCTCAGCGGCTCGTAAAGAGTATTCGACGAGACGAGTTCGAATTCCTGTCATTCACTTTCGCACAAATACTATTGGAAAGGCATATATCCATCTCTTCTCTCACTACATATAGTTAAAGAGCTGGACAGACTTTACTTTTAATTGTATGTAGCCCGGACGAAGCACATAATATATCCAAGGAAAGGATTATGAGATTCACAATTAATTGCGGTTCAGGTTTGTAGAGTAGGATCTCGACTGCAGTTGATAAGATAAGCCACATATCCTGCATACAGACAAAGGGAGCAAATACAAATACCGTTCAAGGAAGTGTAAGACAAGGATGGGTCTTCTCACCGGACTTACTTAACCTATACAGTGAGGCGATTCTATGAGAATTAGAAGTCCTACCAGGATTCATTATTGGCGACTACACTATTAACAACATAAAGTATGCAGATGACACAGTGTTGATAGCAGACATAGGAAGGAGATTACAAGAACTCCTACAAAAAAAAAAAAAAAAAAACAGTGAAAGAAAGCGAGAAGAAAGGACTAAACATCAATCGTAAGAAGACAAAATTCATAGTCGTCAGCAAAAGGAACAGTCCAACATGCAAATTATAATTTGAAAATATTAAAATCAAACAAATACAACAGTTTAAATATCCGGGAAGTATTTTAAGAAAGTACAGAAAGTGCGACACTAAAATCCGAAGACACATTGTGATTAGCGAAAGATGCCTTACAAAAGTGAAGCAAGGTATTAAGATACAGAAAACTTTCGTTAGAAACAAAGAAAAGTAGTACTGGACTGTTATATAATATCAGTCCTTCTACATCTGCTGGACAATTCCCTCACAGCTGAAGAAGAAACTTGAAGCAACAGAAATATGATTCTACAGAAGGATGCTGAGAATACCATTGACTGAAGATGTGAGCAACGATGAAGTTTTAGAGAAAATGGAAACAAAAAGGACACATACTTAACATCAGAAAGAGAGAGACGAGACTTGAAATTATTAGGGCACATAATGTAGAAAGAGGGCTTGAAAAATTTGATACTCACAAGACAGATTAAAGGCAAGAGGGACAGAAAGGAAAACAACGCATAACCTGCTTAGCGAGCTTGTGTAAATGGATGACGGAACAAGGTTTACGAGAGATAGCAAAATGACAATATTTATCAAGTGTTACCAAGTATAGGGAATTGTGGAGAGCCATGATTACCAACGTCCTGAAGGGATACAGCACATCTGCAGCAATGCTTAACCAAACATGAATCACGTACTGAACCAAATCGAAGATTTTATGTGACATGCCCCTTCAGGACGTGGACGATCGTGGTTTTTCACAACTTCTTATTCTTTGTAGCTCTAAGTACTATCAGTCTTAGTCCATGGTCTGTCATTCATTTACATAAGTTCGTTAGGTAGATTAGTCACTGTTTCCCTCTTTTTTCAATATGTTTTGGGAGTGTCAAATTCTCCAAGCCCTCTTTCCACATGTGACTCAAAAATAAATTTTAATCCTAAGTACAAGTGACTTTCTCCTTCCCATTTTCATTAAAACTTTCGCGTTGAACACGTTTCATCATAATATTCTCAATATCCTTCTGTAGAACAACATCACTGTTGCCTTAAGTCTCCTCTTCATCTGTGAAAAAATTTACTGCCATATAGAGGATTGATATTACATAGCTTTGTTTTTGTTTCTAATGAAAACTTCCTGTTTCTTAATATTCTGTTTAGCTTTAGAAAGGCATCTTTTGCTATCGCAATGTTCTTTCAGATTTCAGTATCACGTTTTCCGTACTACAAAAGCAAATCTCGAATCATGTCCTGAAAACTTGAGTGATGTTTTGAAAACTTGAATGAAGTTCTTAAATAGCCTTGTCAGATCTAGACTCTCATATTAATGCATGGCGACCGACGCATTAAGTAATTTTGAAATTATTTTCCGTCGTCTATTAAAACACATCCCTTTCTGTACTTGCTTGATTTTGGCATTTCCGACTTCTAGCCCATATTCACCCAACGATCATACGTTATATCTTCTTACTACTTTGTCTATGATTTCCTAAATATTCTGTTTGCCGTCAATACAATGTCATCTGCGTATCTGATATTATTAAGATTCTTCTCACCAATAATAAATTCTGATCGTTCTCATCGAATTTGTATAGATTCAATAAATTATGACCTATTCTGAAACAAAGATCTGTTCATTGAACTGCACAAGATTATACAACCATCGCATTCATAGCGGAAATTATTCGAGTAATTAAGAACGCTTTCCGAGATGATTCAGTTAGTGAAAAGACGATAAAACTTTACTACCGATGCTACAAACAGACTCGAGAATCTTTTGAATACTATTCACACCCTGGGTAGGGGAGCTTTCAACAAGAATACTTCTCTTATGTATTACGTCTACCGGCCTGCACACACAAGAAAATAAAGATAATGTGCTCTTCGGCGGGGTTCAGCCTATTGTCTTCATCTTAGAAACGAGGACAATAATCCGAATATAAATAGTGTAAATAATAATAACTCCTCATTCCAAAAATTCAGACAGAAATATATTTTGTCCTTATTAAAAATGTTGTTTATCTGCGTTTTGTTGAAATAATTTTAAAAGAAACGTTTGGTACATTCACTAAATTCAGTATAAATTTAGCAAAAGTTTGCATTTTCTGTTTATTTACCATGTTAAAATTTAATTATATGTAATGAAAAATACCATGCCAGTTATTTTGACGATCACTATCTATCTATCTATCTATCTATCTATCTATCTGCTAAGAATCAATTGAGTATTTGTCACTTTCCAAAAACTAATAGAAATAGACTGATTATATATATAGTGATATATATATATAGTGATATATATATATAGTGATATATATATATATAGTATACATATAGTATATATATATATATATATATATATATATAGTATATATATAGTATACATATAGTATATAGTATATATATAGCATATATATAGTATACATATATATAGTATATATATAGTGATATATATATATATATATATAGTGAACATACAGTCAAAAATTACATAAATATTTTCTACTAAAACCAAAAGCACATTAACTACAAACAAGACGAATCTTCACTTAGAAATGTTATAAAGTCCTACACTACACCAATCGACCCGAATAAAAAAAAATCAAATTAATTATCTACTATAAAAAATTTAAGACTGCTAACCTTATCCTCAAAAACAACAACACACCAGCAAAGTCAAAATTACAACAAACGAACATTATCTACGAGTTCAAATGCCCTTTAAGGAATTCTGTTCCTGATTAAACCGAACTCAAATAATTTTACACACAATAATTACACACAACTACATGCCTATCCAGACGCCTTACGTTACATCTATCTGACGATAGCTCTATTAGAACCCATTTAAACACACACATAAACTTACCAGACTTTATTCGAAACATACTAGTAGAAAACACAAACATAATAACCTCATCCACCTGTAAAAAAGATTAAAAATAATGAAAGCCCTAATAAAAGAGAAAAAGCCAACTCTTAAAAATATTAACTACGAACTAGGCCACGATGTGCTAATTGTGTTCGGGGAATAAAACATCTCTATAACACACTAACAACATACACATAACGCACACACTCAATTAAACTGAAAAAAATAAAATAATCGTTGATAATGGCTAAAAGTATAGCCCATAAACACTCGAAACTATAGAACATTTGGCCATTTACACACTCTGTGTCCAAAAAAGAAAGCTCTTGTGCGAACACAAGAAAATTAAATAAAAAGCTTAACCCTAGTACCTTGTCTGTCGTTTTTAATGAAACATGCATATATATATATATATATATATATATATATATATATATATATATCTGAATATTTCAGAAAGAAAAGAGATGGCAGTAATGACGTGAAAGTAAAGTGCCGACTCTCTTTGAAATATTTAGGTTTTATATATTGAAATCTATCGCTGTTAATATACATACATACTTAATACTTACATATACATATATCATCAGCCCATATCATCTTTAATAAAACATGTTGAAAGTTCCTAAAAATTTAACTCTAGCTTCGACTTTCTAAGCTTTTTAAAGCAAATTCGAGTTATTGAGATTTACGTGATTTGCATAACTTCAGACGGACTCCTTACCCACACCCACACACATGCACATATATATACACATATGATAAAATATTATGGTGTGTTATATTTATATTTATGGGTTAAAGTACTCAATATTAGGGATATAGCGTATGTAAGTATAAAAGTGGACACTGAAGTCAACATCCAGAGGCGACAGTCGGTTTCATGCTTAAACGCAATCGTCAGGTAAACGATTGCGTTTAAATATGAAACAGATTGTCACTCTGTATGTTAACTTCAATGGCGGGAAGTGTGGGAAAAGAAACTGTTGAAGTAGAAGTGGTGGTTATATTTACCTAATTCAACAATAAAAGGGTGGGGCCTAGATGACAATCTAGTAGCACACTTAAACACACGTAGTCCGAGCACCAGGGGGAAAAGCTCGTTAGAGCAGTAGCCATGAAAATATTTGTAGAAAAGACAGAGATAAGCCACGTTACGTCGGTGAGAAATTGACTGAAGTCGAGATGCCTGGCCAGGGCCGATTACATTGCAGATCCTTTGGATTTAAATATAATTATTTTATATGTATGTATATATATATATATATATATATATATATGTCTGTGTGTGTGTGTGTGTGTGTGTGTGTGTGTGTGTGTGTGTGTGTGTGTGTGTGTTATTTGTGTATGTGTGTTTCGTTCACATAGCGCTAATCTCCTTAGAAAAAATAATGAATTTAGGTTAAATAGCAGGAAAGAATCGTGCTCTCTTGCCTCAGTTACCAGCTGGAAAATAAGAATAAAAGCCCTGAATTCAAACGATATTCTGTTCTTAGGATTCGACATTATTTCACAGAGGTTATATTCTGTGACAATAAAACATGAAACATTTCAGTTCAAACATTTAAGAATAAAAAAATCCGAAGTGGTTTTTATTCACAATCTTCAAGGAAGACAGATTTGTTTCAACATCATAGATTAAAATGTTGACTTAAATAAATTTACTGTTCATAATCATAATCATAATTTACTGTTCATAATCATAATCATAATTTACTGTTCATAATCATAATAATTTTATGGTAACAAAAATGGCAACATCGGTCTATTTTAATGGATTGATGAATGTTGTTTTTTACTGTGTATCAACTTTTGTGGGATATTGAAAGCCGAAACATATAGATTGGAAGAATGAGACTATGTTTTTTTCGCTAGTGAATATACCATTGACAATGGCGATAGCAATGATTTTTCCAGATAGAAATCCTGCTATTTAACCCGTAGCTGGGAGGCTGGAGAAAATATGGATTCATACCTTTTTCAAGAGTATGTGCGCGTAAGTGAATATAACGAACTAGACTGGAATTCGAACTCCGTCCTCCGATTTCCCTTTTCAAGCCACCATCCATTACAGCATATGCATATCTTGAGTTGAATTTAGACAAGTACTGTTCCTCAGTAGAATTGATTAACGGCAGCAATCAATGGAAAGCGTCCCGAAGTGGCCAATCGGAATGGTGTTGTTTTCCAGCAAACACTAGCAAGAAGATTAAACGTTCGAAAAGCAAAAAACAAACTGGTCATATACCCCCAATTTAGCCAACGTTAGCTTGACCGAATCCAGAAGTGAATAAACAATTTCTGAAATCATTTCACCCCAAGCAAGGCGGTAAAGCCACTAAGACACAATGAGTTACTGACTGAAAAAATAAAAAAAGAGAAACATTAGTAAGGAGCGAGAACAATAAAAGAAGAGTAATCAAGAAGAGAATAGATAAGAATTGACATTGCATTTAAATGCATGAAGTGCGAGAGAAGAAATTGTTAGCTTAGAACTTACGGTTACATCTAGCTAATTCAATTGTAAATTGATGAGACCTTGCTGCCACTCTAGCACTACGTTTAAATTCATAAAGTCTAGGTACCATAACAAAAAGTTAATCAGAACAATTACCATAAAAGTTCACCCGAACAATTCCCATAAAAGTAAGGCACAGAGAAACTACATTACAGCAGTGGGAAAGTGACAGAAGCCGACGTGCCAGTTCTTTGGATTTTATCAAGAATCTCTAAATATTTAGCAGTAGCACCAGATCAAATGCGGCCTACAATATTCAAAACAAGGACGAATGGTAGACTTATAAATATGTAAGATAGATTCTGGAGAGAAAAAATTGACTAGTACAACACAGTAAACCATCTTTCTTAGCATCTGGCCTAGCAATTGATTCTATATAGTATTTCCACTTAATATCAGAGAATGGCACAACGAGTCACTCTCCTGGAGGTTAGCATCAGCCGTGCTGACTGAAGGAAGCAAGGGGTCTGTATGATAATTAATAAAGAGAAGTTTCGTTTCGGAGGCGGTAAAATTAAGAAAACATTTTTTTTGCCCCAGTAAATAACAAATTTTAAGTAATGTTTTAGATCAGCTGCCACCTTGACTTTATCGGACCATTCAGACTTACGACCGAGACACAAGTAAACAGTTGTGTCATACTTCTCATTTGAAAAAAATCATTAGCCTCGTATGTTATTAGAAATTAATATCATTATAAGGTAGGCATACATATCAATTTTTGTAGCAGTATCAAAATTGTAAGTGCCAAAAGGTTGTAAGGAAATAAGCTAATAACTTGGAAACAGCTAACGGAGTATTTCGGAAGAAATTGCTCGGTTCCGCGTCTTATTACTCCGGGATAGGATCAGATGGAGATTCAAAACAGGTAGTTAAAGCAATGTTTTTCCCTGAAGTACTTGTAGAGATAATTAGCTACGATGAGGTCATCAAAAATGTCCTGTTTAAAGTAATTAGCAAACACACCAATGCGGCAATTTCAGAAAAGAAAAACTGTCGAGAAAAAAAAAAAAGGTAAATTAATCTTTTGTTTAAATCGGTGCCAACCAATCAAATTTAAAAAGGATATAAACTCCTTGGATATGAAGATAAAGGTGAAAATGTTATTTTTATCTTGTCATTATATATATATATATATATATATATATATATATATATATATATATATATATATATATATATATATGTGTGTGTGTGTGTGTGTGTGTATGTATGTATGTATATATATATATAATCCATGGGCTCAGAAAGGATTAAAAGTAAGATAGACAGAATACGTCTAAATTATTTACCCAAACATGTTTGAATATATATATATATATATATATATATATATATATATATATATGTATGTATATATGTATGTATGTATGTATGTATGTATGCGTGTGCGTGTGTGTGTGTGTGCGGAAGCTGAGTAATTCTTTCTGGTGATAATGGTTGGTGTTCAAGGCGAATCAAGTATCTATCTATCTATCTATCTATCTATCTATCTATCTATCTATCTATCTATCTATCTATCTATCTCAGTCTGTTCATATCTATCTATCTATCTATCTATCTATCTATCTATCTATCTATCTATCTATATACTCCAGTCTGTGCATAGCTATCTAATTCAGTCACTCTGTCTCTATTTCATTCTACTAGTCTCTCTCTTTCTCTCTCTCTCTCTCTGTATATATATATATATATATATATATATATATATATATATATATATATATGTATATATATATATGTATATTAATCTATGTTAATGTAAGAACCATCAAAACCAAATATGCAACATCATCATGCATGCAAACATCCCGATATTTCAACACTTCAAGAGAAAATCGTTTCTATCATCAGCAGCATCAGCAGCAACAGCGGGAGCAGCGGCCGTCGCATCCGGTTTAGCCACATACATGGCTCTGTATATTGTTACCCTCTTTCTGACGTCAATGGACAAATGTTGGGAATTTTACATCACTTCTTAATGGCTTTTCTCCTTTTGACGTTCTTTTAAAAGATCTTTGTTTCGTCTTGATTTTACTTTAGTTTCCTGGCGGTGCTGAAAAGTTCACTGTTTAACAAAGACGTTTTTCCAATATAAACTCTGGTCATTTGATCTCATTTTGTGTTGTAGGCCGGACCAAGAACTCTTCAGTACCCGCTCGTAATTTGAATTATTTTATGTCTTTCTATCATTTGTCAGAATTTTTTTTTACTTTGTTCTTGATTCTTCCCGCCATCCTTCACTTCACCCTTTCCTTAAGTCCTTCCCTTTCCCTTTCTTCATTTTTTGTTCGTTGGTTCGTTTCTTTCTTTCTTTCTTTCTTTCTTTCTTTCTTTCTTTCTTTCTTTCTTTCTTTCTTTCTTTCTTTCTTTCTTTATTTATTTATTTATTTCATTCTTTCTTTATTTATTTCTTTCTTTCTTTCTTTGTACTTAGTTCCTTCCTTCCTCCTTTTTATATTTCTTTCTTCTTTGTCCTCTTTTTTCTCATAGTCCTTACTTCTTTTTTCCTTCCCGGATATCTGCATTAATTAATTTTATATTTCTTTCTTTCTTTCTTTCTTTCTTTCTTTCTTTCTTTCTTTCTTTTATACTTATTTACTTTTTCTTTGTTCTCTTTTCTTCAATTTATTTCCTTTGTTAGCTCATACTTGGTAGGGAATTGGCCGTTCACTTTTTGGCCAATTCTTTCTCGGTGTTTTGGTGATTTGTCACTTCAACGAAAAGATTCTGGCTTAATATATTCTTCTCGCCACAGCAATCTCGTTTTTATCAAAGTTATTCAGGGCTTTCTTTTTGTACATAAATATAGCATTCAGCATATTAACATGGATACTCAAAACCGACTTACATAACACGAATCTTGACATAGGCAAATATTAAGATAGTATCTATCATTCTTGCCCCTACGCTAGTTATACGGATTTGGCTCCTCAGTGTATATATATATATATATATATATATATATATATATATATATATATAGGAAAACAAAGAATTTAAAATGACAATATATATGTTTATATATATATATATATATATATATATATATATATATATGCTCTATACATCTTATACACCAATCCTATACTTGGGTGTATACATATATATATATATATATATATATAAAGAGAGAGACAGAGAGACAGAGAGAGAGAGACAGAGAGAGAGAGAGAGCGGAAACAAGACAGTTTTATATATTTATATATCTGAAGATCAATATCTCCATATCTATACAAACTCTGGTTCATATGCATATATACGTCATTATATATATATATATATATATATATATATATATATAAAGTGAACATTGAAGTCAACACTCATAGGCGACAGGCTGTTTCATCCTAGACACAGTCGCCAGGCCGTCTATAAAGCTATTTCTTAATATATATATATATATATATATATATAGTGTGTGTGTGCGTGTGTGCTTAATTATGTAATGTGTGTGTGTATTACTACCTGTCTATCTATCTCTCTATCTTTTACTCACTTTGTTTATAAGCTGTGGTGAAGCTATCGTGTTTATGCTGTTATTGAAATTGTATGCTTGTTATGTCCATATATTCACAAGCAACAGATTTACCAGATTCATTTCACGTACCAACTGTTTACACCGATGAGATTGTTACCTCAGCACTTTCCTTTCTTCGTATCCTTTCTAAGCACATCCCTCTTTCCTCTTGCGCTCTGCTTCGAACCAGATATTTACCAAATTCCCACAGCACTTTTTTTTATCAAACTATCCTTGCCGTCTTCCATATTTCTACGCTTTGTTCAGTTCCTCTTCTACGAACTTTTCCCTTCTTCTTTAACGAGTCTCGTGTACAAATTATCTTCTTTATTTTACCCCTGATTAAAATCGTTACATTTTTATTTGGGTGTTCGGAAAGTAATTGCGTTTTAATAGAAATAGTTGGTTGTTATTGTTTAGCGGCATATCAACCAGTATGAATTATTTAATATCGTAATCTAAATATAAAAATTCAAATTTTATAATTAACTAGCTGTTTAACCCGTCTTTAAGCGGGTCTTTCATTACTGGGAATTTTTGCCGTTCAATTGGAGCAGTTAAAGTTTAAAGTCAGCCCACCCAAAAATCAATATTAGTAACAAGAATCGGGTGCAACTGAGGCACATCCCCAAATGGTGGGAGTCGGGTTGGTGGGAACAAATTGAATGGTGTGGGGAGTGGGGTAGCCCTGAAAAGGGCCGTTTTTGCGTTTTCAATCTTGCAAGGAAGGAACATCTTTCATAGACCGTCATAATAATAATATACAATAATTTTTATTTATAATATAATTTTCTTTTTATAATTCTAATAATCTTTTGCGTTAGATTTCAACTCTCTAAATTGATTGTACGCTGACTTTTTACAGACATTAAATTTTGGCTTTGATTTTTGCGCAAAGTGTAAAAAATCATTTTTTTCGATTTTTCACCTTCAAAGTTGTTTTCCAGCCAATTTGGACTCAAAACCGGCACTGAAGAATTATCTATCGAACAAACAAAAAAAAAAAAAAAAAAAATGAATCAAAATCAGATGAAAATTGGGGCAATGCATAAACAACATCCGATCACACACAACATACATACACACATTTTGAGAATTATAGATATAGATTCAAGTTAATGACATTATTTCATGATTAAATTATAATTACTTAGCTGCATCTGTTTAACGAAATATTCTTACAAAATCAAACGAGAAGTTAAAACTTGTTTTTCCCTAGAGAAATTATATTAATCATAGTACATTATATTTTTTAAATTTTATATTTTTTTTTGACAATGTATTCCATGTGTTCAATTTTACTGTAAATTGTATTAATTATTATTTTGCTATAAAACTGTATTGTGGTTCATTTTACTAAAACAATGTATTGTTGGTCATTTTATTATAAAAGTATTGTCGGCAATTTTGCTACAAAATATATTGTTAGTCATTTTGTTAAAAAATGTATTTCTGGTAATTTTGCTATAAAAACGTATTGCTGGTAAATTCACTACAAAAATGTATTGTTTGTAACTTTAATATAAAAAAAATGTATTTTCGTACATTTTTAGTGTTTTGATTTTTGCTTGTGGGTTAACATAGATGGGACCCTAACAGGTGCTACCTCCTTTTTGTGTTATCAATGAACACTTGTTGCCACTTCTGTACTCGTTGTCACTTTCGTAATGCTCCTTTTAACAGAGACTTTGTTATCGCAGATACAACTATAGTAACGGCGTTGAAAAATACTAGTGTCAGACGCATACGAATAACACTCGCCCTAATTAGTAATTGCTCGATAATACTCGTTCGACAAATAACCACCGAATAGTGATCCGAATAGAGGTCTGTTGTAATGGAATGTCCCACACTCCCTATCGCCTATATGGACTGACTATATCAGTAGCTAGATATAGTGAGCACAGTGATTTCCTGTTTAAAAAAAATCTGTTTTTCTCTGAAGAAAGTTTGAAAGACGGTTTTTACCATCGTTTCTGCGCATTCTGCCACTTCTGAAATATTCTAGTGATCGAAGCAAATAAAAATCTGTCGGTGCTAAATCTGGCGTGTATGGAGAGTGTGAAAGAATCATCCATCCTAATGACCTTCGTTTTTTCTTGGTTTTATTTTACAGTGTGTTTCTTGCATTGTCATATTAGAGGATGTCACCTTTTCTGTTTGCCAAAGTAGAACACGTTCAACGTCATGCTTCATTTACTCGATCAAGTTGCTTGCAATAAATATTTACAGTGATGGTCCCTCCATGATCCATCGGTTCACAATGGACGATATCTTTCATATTCTATCAGATACAAAGCAAGGGCTTTTTTGGATGGAGCCCTGGTTTGTTGTTGGCAGTGGTTTCTCATTTTGTGATCAGGAAAAATTCAGTAGTCCTTTTCATTTACATGCAAAACCCATTTTTCATCACCTGTAACAACGCTACGCAAAAAGGAAAAGTTAGTATTATTGGTTAAAGGACTGTTACAGATGGGGGAATGTTGTGTTCGGTTTTCAGGGCAAAATCTCACGAAGAACACAAACACCTTCTTTGCAATTTTTCCGGATTAAACATTGAAATGTACCATAAAAGATAGCCACTGTAGAGTATAGGGAATGATAAAATAATTCTGTGTGCAGTTTTTAACCATTCAACCTCATCATACATAGTGGTAAAGTGTGTATTGACTTTTCGAACATCGTAACATACTATTTACTTTAAATTTCTTAGTCAGTGTCTTGTATATATTAAAAAAAAATATCAGTGTCCTTTTCATTCTCTTATACAGTTTTTGGGGTTGTGTTCTACTATTTTATAGGTATATTCAAATCGTTTGCACAGTTTCCAGCGTGATGCTGTTCCCATTCAATCAATAAATTTGTTTACAATCATACTGCATTATTTTAACGTAATCATTAATTACTGTAGTTAAAGATATATACAGGGTGTGGTAGAAATACCTTCCACATAATCGTAAGACACTAGTGGCAACGGTATCTTTATTTAACTAACGTATCAACATTATGTAGAAGGTATTTCTGGGTATATATATATATATATATATATATATAATAAAAAGGGTTAAACACTAATATTCCATGGTCATAATTTATTCCATATTCCAATGGAATAAATTATAACCATGGAATATTAGTGTTTAAGCCTTTTTATTATATCCTTACTCTGTCCTGGACATTGAGTTCTACCTGGATTCTATCCTCTTGGAATTATTTTTTATGCAAATTTATATGTATGTGTATGTATGTATGTATATATATTTTAGATAAATAATTGCATATGTATGTGTATATTTACCACTAGTATTATCTATCTATCTATCTATCTATCTATCTATCTATATATATATATATATATATATATATATATATATATATATATATATATATATATATATATCTGACCACTCGTATTCAAGTCTGCTGGGGCGGCTAGCCAATCCCTATTGCAGACGCTTTCTCAGGCGCATTTGTGTTTAATCAACAACCCCCAGAGCCCACCTGTGGTTTGTACAGCAACTAAGCTGAGCGTATCTTCGTTACAGTTTCTGGGAAAGTGCGTGTTATCTAGTGTGATCAACAATATGAACATGGCCAGCATACTCAACTCCACGGCCACGATGACTTGTGACTTCGTACTAGTTCCGTCCACCCAATTTCACTCACAAGGCTTGGGTCAGCCCGTGATATGGTTTTCACACTCTTTCCAAAGGTACCGCACGCTGGAATCGACCCCTGAAGTCCGATAACATCAGGAAGTCTTCTTCCTGACAAATCGACCTCATAAGTCGTAGTGGCAAAATATGTATTTACTTTTCGAACATCGTAATATACTATTTATTTTAAGTTCCTTAGGCAAATCGACCATGGTGAGATTCGAACCTAGGTCTCAGAATGAGAACGTTCTGACCATTCGGCCACGTGCCCATATATATGGGAGGTATTTCTACCATATCTTGTCATATTCATTATTGCTACGATTGTCAGAAAATCTGTTTTATACGTATTACTGTTCGTTAAGTATCCTAGATTGTGACTTTGTGTACAAATCAGAGATTGCATCATACTTGAGGCCGGCCTCATATTTCTTTGTGTTATTATCTTTAGGAAAGGTCTGAATCTGTTACTCCTTAGGGTTAATCTCAACGCCAGCTGTCTTGAAAATGGTTATGCTACTGGCATACCAGGATCGTTGATGGGAAGGAGGGTAGGTAGATGAAGAATTCTTCCAGATAGTAACCATAAGGTCTGTTTTAAAAGAAGATGACTGTAGATCTTGAAATATCCTGGAGAGCATAGATACCAGAGCTAAATTAGCTGATGTTTATTCAAAATTTCTTCTTTCTTAGTAGAAATGTATACGCCACTTTCATAAAGAGGGAGGAATTAGTGAAAGACATGTGGATAGATAAATAGAGAGAGAGAGAGAGAGAGAGAGAGAGAGAGACATTTATTTAGGTCGATTAAATCTTGAAGAGGGTCGTGTTTTTTTCGAATATTATGTATTTCCTTTACTCCATTGATATCGGGTTAGTTATTCAGAAGATAAAAAATATGTTCATTATCTGTTATGTTGACGAAAACCAAGGGTGTACTTTCATGAAAACAAAGACATTACTCTCACTATCTATGTTTCTCTCTCAGTCTGTTCATATGCAGTGATTTTCCAAGCGTAGTATGACCGAAAGTATGGGGCACCCAGTGAGGATCGAACGCACTACTCAGTCGTAATTGTCCTAGCGAGATAAGCTTGCTAACCATTACACCACTTCGATGTGCCCCTGTCTGTTCGTATGTATGTATGTATGTATGTTTGTTTGTCACTATAACCTAGTGATGTACGGATGCTCCTTTGCGACCTCTCTCATTCTATTCATACACCTCATTTTGCACGAAAGCGGTGCGAGTTGGGGAGTGAACGTGATTAGGCGGCCACCATCTGTGAAGATGCTGCGGATCATCATCATCATCATGTATTTCTCTATCTAGAAATAGGGTAATCTACGAGCCGATTTCAGATTTAGACTATTGCGTTCACTTTCTTGAAAATGACTTTGAGAAAGACATGACTCCATCTCTACTTTGTCACTAAGATTTGGGTTAAATAGCAGAGTAGACTGTTCTTTCTAACCTTGGTTGGCACTCAGTCTAGAAGAAAAAATCCAAATTAAAAGAAATGTGTGTAAAACAACAGCCCATTACATTTACCTGAAAGTCACGGCCATTCACAGTTAACGAAGCAATGGAGAGTCATGATCGCTTATATCCTGAAGGAACATAGCATTTAAAATTATCTATCTATCTATCTATCTATCTATCTATCTGTGAGTTTGTCTTTAGTCCGTATGTGTATGTATCAGAGAAGTATAAAGAGTAAGACAGAGAGTGAGTGAGTGAGTGTGTGTGTGTGTGTGTGTGAGGGAGAGGGAGAGAGAGAAAAAGGGAGAGAAAGAGAGGGAGAGAAAATGGTGTCACAGAACAAAGATGAAGTGATTTATACGTAAAATCATTCGCACACTAATGACCATAGTCACACCCAACCATTATATATATATATATATATATATATATATATATATATATATATATATATATATATATATATATATATATATACATTTATTTGTTTACACAAATATAAATCACTTTGCTTGACGCGGCAAGATCAACATGCTTTATCAGTAAAAATGCATTTCTCGCGTTTGCTTTTACATCCGGGTTCTGCCTCATCATTTTAAATATATTTATTATAAGTAAAAAAAATATTAAAATTTTGTAAATTTAAAAAGAATAATATCTTTGTTTAAATTTTCTAGAAAATTCATATCGGTTCCGGCATTTCTTCAACAGGCTCTTCCCAACACTCCCCCCTCCGCCACCTAAAATTCAATGTTTACTCGTATAACGTTATCGTTGCAAAAACTAATAAAAAGACGAAACTAAATATTCAAGACTAAAAATTATTGTTTATTAAACTCCAGATTTCATCAATTGATATCGGCTTGTATGTGTGTGGCTTGTGGAACTTTCCCCGAACGTGAATCTTCTCGCGAGGACGTGTGGGTTCTTTATCTTTTCTTTCTTTATATTTCCTGCCACCTCGTTATCCTCCACTTGCATATCCTAAGCGTAGCTGGGTCGACAATTGTAGAGCGATTAAGGTTAGATCAGACCAAGAATGATGTATTGTTGTTATATCTGGGCTGGTGCATCCCATTCCTTACCCCGACAGAGTTCAAAAGCGCTTATGCAGCCTTGTGGTTGATGAATTATTTTCCATCCTGCAATTCTTATCCCACAGACGAAACGTTAGCCTCTCACTATTCTATCGCTATAACTATGCTAAATGTTTAGACGAGTTACGTCCCTTAGCTACACCAGCTCCGACCTTCACAGTTAGGAACCGCCATGTTATGTTCCTGGTGTCAAATCATCTTCATTTCCTTCATGTTCTGTTGATAAGGAGCAAGTTCCACTCGGACAGATTCTTCTCTAGAACTGTTACTTTGTGGAACAGACTCTTGAGAGGATGCTTCCCTGACAACTACAATCTTGGATCAACTGATATCTATCCTAAACATCCTCATAATATGCATTTCTGACGTTTTCCTTCCTTGCAACAATCTCATTCAGCAACCCTCTACCTTGAGTAGCGCTTGGGCCTTGTATTGTCTGAACAGGTACTAAGTAAGGACTTATATGATATAGCAATTTAGCGCTCTTCTTTGTTTCTAGCAAAACTATATGTTGCTTAATGCTTCGTTTAAGACAGCAAAATATTCATATATAATATAAGAGAATGTTATTTCTTCGTATTTTAATTAGTTTCTGAAAGTTTCAAACTCGCTGTTTTTCCTTGTAACTGTCTCCTAAGTATTAAATTCTCCAGGTTCTATTTTCGAATTATGCATTGCAGATATTTCACTGGTCTCCTTCTGATTGTAAGTATACGCTTCCTTTTTCCTTTTTACATTCCCGCTTTTTCGTTGCACATATGTTCCTGATATTTCCAGCAGTTGTCAGTAGAACCACATTTCTGTCGATTCCAGTCTCTTATTCATGTGTAACAAAGTTACTCAGCATTCACTATCGTATAGGAGAATAGATATAAAATTGGAGTTAAGCTTCTAACGTAAATTTCTTGGTACATTTTAAATCATTTCACCCCATGCAAGAGAATAAAGACAATAAAACGCAATAGGTTAGAGAGTGTTACAGAATATGAGAAAAAAAACAATATAGGAATTAAGAAGAGAGAAGATAACGTTTGATGTTGAATTTAAACTTTTGAAAATCAAAGTTGGCTGGAAATTAAGAAGCCGGAAGAAAGTTCCACAAACGAGAAGAAACTGTTAGCATAGAACTTACGGTTTACATTTCAACTGTAACATGGTGAGGCCATGTCGCCAATCTAGTACTGCACTTAAATTTGTAAAGTCTAGGTACCATAGAGGAAAGTTCATCATAACTTTACTTAATTTCTGAAACTTGCCTTTTATCCTTGTAAATCACGCCTTCACTGTCTTGTAGGCGTTAAATTCTCTTGGCAGTATTTCCGTATTACGTGTAACAAATATTGTAGCGCCCCTTTCTTTGTTTCTAACGAAAGTTTCCTATGTTTTAGCACTTTAGTTTCTGGAAGTCTACTTTTACTAAATAGTAATATTACTATATTTTAAATAGGTTGATTACTTTGTCATACACTGTACAACGTTCAATTGCAATTGGGATGTTGATAACATATATTCTACCAAATTACAAACGAGTAGATATAATGGGACATGACAATTTCTCTTTGGGCCTTTGAAGCAATTCATTTGAAGGTAAATGTCTTTTTTTCTTTTTGGCTTCTTCATTACATCAAATTCTATTTGATATTAAATGAGTTATAAATGAAAACTGAGAAAGAAAAGCGTAACGAAGTCTGTTGTCGTCTCAATAATGCAACATAATCCTTAGGAACACCCAGAAAACATTTGAGCTGATAATTAAGTAAACATGCAGTTGAACTCAGGTTTTTAAGTATTCAAGGCGAATTCTTCTGGCCAGACAGAAATTTATATCGTATAACACCATCAACCGACTACCCCAAGTATAGCTCAGCTAGTTTACATAACATCTTAATATAAATAGCTTTTCAGTTAATGTTACGTGTTATTTGCAAGCAACTCAATATACACTAACGGAAAGTAAAATTGCAACACTATGGAAACGTGTTTTAATTTAATCAAGATTAAACACACCGGTTTCGATGTCCAGGTAGCAAAACTATTAGCGGTTCCATTTCGAATTCCGGTCGAGTTTGTTACAATCATCATAATCATTATTCGTTCCATAACCGTATGTGAACGTAGGTTGTTTAGAAACATCCGTTGACCAGATCCCTCCATACATTTTGAAAACGGGGGTGGGGGGTATTCATTCATGTGTAGACCTGGTGGAGCCCATCATTTATGACCATATACGGGTGCACCTCAAAAACTCTTGATGAGCAGAGATTGACAGCTGATCTCTCTTCCCAGTGGATGAAAAAAATGGCTGGTTATATTCAATGCCTCGAAAACCAAACTAGTTACATTCCATCATCGCCGAGCGGACCAGAACTAACGCCGCCAGTTTCGATGAATCTATGATCTCTCGGAGAGGCTACTTACCTTGAGAGACTCTTGGGGCTTAAACTCACACCTAACCTCATACAAGCCATCGATAAAGATGCAGGTAAAATAGTCGGCTCCTTGTATCGCTACAGCATTTACCTGACACCACGTGTTATCCTCTAACTTTACAAGAACCAGATCAGGCTGCAAATGGAGTACTATTGTTATATATGGGTGGGAGCTGCCTAGACCGCACTGTCCCGTGTCTATATAGTCCAAAAGCGTCTCCGAGTCCTTGAGGGTGACAAATTATTTTCCACTCTCCAAAATCTCTCTCTCTGTCTCACAGGCCGGATGTGGCAAGCCTCTCGCTGTTCTACCGCTACTTTCACGGAAAGTGCTCGGTCAAACAACATTCCTTGGTTCCGCCTGTTCTAACGTTCCCCGCAAGGACACTCCATGTTACTTACATTATAACAAACCACCTAAATTCTCTCCGTATTCCGTCGGTGAGAAGTAAGTTCCACTCTAACAGCTTCTTCCTGCAAACCACTTCTCTGTGGAACCGATTCTGAGAGGATGTTTCTTCGATCACTACAACCTTAACCTGTTCAAGGCTAGGGTTAACCGTTTATCTTCTTTTCCTATCTGTACAAACTGCCTCCTAACGTAACCCTCTACCTCGAGTGGCGCCTTACTGTAAATAAAGGTCAAACCAATGCCGATACCCTCCAACTTTGCCTTGGTTACGGACACGTGGTCTTTGACGCCAGTCTAGGAAGCTCTCCCGTTTAGCGATGTCGCGTCAGCCCCTCACTGGCTGCATACATAGCTAAGTAGCCCAGTCTACCCGACTCTGTTAGATGGTCATTGAGCGTTCATCCACCCTTTTATAGGTCTTGATTTTAATGCTGTTGGTGTCGAGCCGCCCTCCACACCAGAAAAGTCTGATGGGGGAACCGATCTAATCGACCATGCAGCAAGTAACATGGTACCACTAACACTCGTAGAGTAACCTGACATAACGTTACATCACCTTTCGCACTGATACTCTTGGGAAGTATATGAACCCATCTCTTCCATAGTAGCTATAGGGTAAATACCAGATAGACAGAGCTTTCTGAATTTAGGTGGCAACAAGTCTAGAGATGATAGCAATAAAAATATCCATACCCCATCAGCTTAAGCCATTCCTTAAGCCACTTAAATACACACTAACTAAAATTCTTAAGTCATGTGAGTGCTTCAGGTGGAGATAGTAACGTTAATAGTAATATTAGCCGTTTCCCTATAAGGAAACATTTGGCATTCACTGATTGAGCTTCCAGTACTGTTTTCAGTTGAAATTTATAAAATATTTCTTTTAAAACAATTTTTCAGGAAAACAGGTCTCTCAAGTCCAGTAGCTGTTATCGCTCTTTCCGGTATTAATGGGAGTTTCCTCCCTCACCTTTTATTTCAAATAGTGTGGAATGTCAACATTTTGATGATGTCACCATTTTCTCTTCGAGTTACATGTGCTGTCCATTTTAGTCGTTGCTGCTGGTGAAAGTCATCAAGTGATATGGTTTCTGTTATTTGGCACAGATCTTTGTGAATCTATATTGCCAATCCACAATGTTCAAAGAGGGATGATCTCTGCCAAGACTCACAGGCTTCACTCGCTCAGTCTTTTTTCACCATTGAGCTGTTGTATACAGTTGACAATTTAGATATTTCTAAATGGGTTTGGCGCCAAACATATCATCCATTTGCAAGTCTGTATCTGACGTGACTATTTAAAAACAGAACTCGCGTTTTCGGTTAATGTTTTGATTTTGTGGCAATTTAGTAGTGTTGGATAACCTCTGGCACAGCCTATTCTATATTCAATTTCCTTTTCTCCTATACTAAATTTGTTATAACTGATCCATACACCCATGTATCGGAAGTGTTTAGTATTTACTGATTCCGCATTCTGATTTTTTCTGATGGATTCAAAGTAGGTACCATCACTGATTTCATTTCAATATCAGTACTAGATCATTGCTTTTCAGTTAATGTTACGTGTTATTTGCAAGCAACACAATATACACAATTTACGAAAAGTAAAATTGCAACACCATGAAAACGGGTTTCAATTTAATCAAGATTAAACACATCGGTTTCGATGTCCAGGTAGTAAAACTATTAGCGGTTCCAGTTCGAATTCCGGTCGAGTTTGTTACAATTATCATAATCATTATCCGTTCCATAACCAGTTGTGAACTAGTGGATATAATAGTTGGTTATACATAATATTATTGTCGTCTAGTGGTCGTGAGTTCCATCCTTTGATCAGGTAGTGAAACATTGGTTTAGTAGAAACGAACAACTGTCATCACAGGGGAAAATAACACAATAATCTACAGATATCCTGTATCAGCCAAACAATGAACGCTCGACGATGACCCGTTGGTACTCGGTCGAAACTTTGTCCCTATAATAACAAGATGAGTTCGAAATAATAAAAATATATTGACAATTACTCATCTCAAATGAAATACTAAATTATGATGACATTTTGTTATTTGTTAATGTACATTGTGATTCTGTAGCGCCAAGAAGGATTGTCTTGTTTATGAGCAACAGGTTGCATTTTGAAGTTGAAGCCATTTCTAATTATCTGAGAAAGCAGTTATATTCGCAGATAGTTTCGAAATTTCTGAACGAGTCGACGATGCATGCAATTCATATGAGAATCTAAATCCCACAAGACTATTTAAGAACATGACTCGAGTTTTTAGGTTAAAAGTTTGGTTTTGTAATATGGAGCAATACTGAAATCCGAAGGTACATTGGGATAGCGAAAGATGCCTTTCAAAAGCTAAGCGAAATATTAAGAAACAGAAAAATTTTGATAGAAAGAAAGGAAAGAGTACTGAACTGCTACGGAATATCAGTCCTACTATATATTAGTGATGTCAAATATGACAAATGGCGATTGACGTTGCATTTAAATCTTTGAAAATTGTAGTTATAGGGAAGCAAAGAAATGGAGTTCCACAGGCATCAAATGCAAGAAAAGAAACTATTGGAGTAGATGTGGCGGTTACATTTACCTAATTCAACAGTAAAAGTAAGGAAGGAGCAGTGTGTTGCTCTCCATGAGTCTAGCATCAGCCATGTTGATGGCGGGCAGGGAAGTTTCTCTATGGTAGTTAAATGAGAGCAGTTTCGTTTTAGAGGCATTCAAATTTACGAGACATTTCCTGCCCCAGTTAACCACATATTGGAGGTCCTTTTCAAGAGTCAGGTTAACTTTGCTAATTTGCTATTCAGACAGGAGTAAATGGTAGTGTCATCAGCATAAATGCCTACTTGGGAACTGATGACATCAGCAAGATCATTGATGAAAATCAGAAACACCGTAGGACTCAAGATAAAGACTTGGGGGACACCCGCGTTCGTGTGAAAGGATCTGGAAGCGAGCTGGTAATAATGTAGCCCTGAAGCTTACGTAGAAGACCAGCGTGCCAAACCCTGTCAAACGCCTTCGAAATATCTAGAGCCACAGTTAGAGCTACGCCGTGATTATCAAGAGCTTGATATACATATTCAGCGTTAGGCCTGGAGAAACGGGAGCCATATTGTTTGTTAGAGAGTAGGTCGTGAAAGGTAAAATGCTCAACTACTTCAGCATTAATTAAAGCCTCGAATACTTTGCTGAAAAGCGTTAGGAGACTAATGGGGTGATAATTAGAGGGATTAGAATGTTCTTCAGAGTTCTTAAAAACAGGGACTACAGAGTAGGAATTCCAAAAAGCAAGAAAGCAGGAAGCAGCGAGGTAATAGTTGTAGAGTTTGGAGATAACTGGAGCGCATTTCTTAAGGACAACAGTTGGGATCCCGTCAATTCTCCTTATGTGAGTCTAATTTAAAAATGATGTCCGACACCAGTGATGAGGTTATGCGCATATCACTCAGTAGAGCCTCTGTTCTAGGAGGGAAATCAGGTGTGGATACTCCAAATGAGTTGAATGTTGAGTTGGAAGAGAATTTCCGAGAATAACATTTAACCTTATCCGCGGTAGATGATAGGACTTCGAATTGATTGATTAGAGGAAGGGTCTGAGGACTTGCTGTTGTTCAACACACTCTTGCAGACTCGCCAATAATCTTTAGAATCATTCTTGCGAACTGCTATACATTATTTCATTCTATCAGCAAGAAGTAACTTCGGTTCTTTGAGAACACGCTTGCACTCGTTACGAGCAGAGACAAATAGGCGTCAGTTGCAATCAGACGTGTCGCTCTGTTACAGACGGAAGAAGTGATTCCTGTAGGCTATAATGGCCGAGCATGTAGGTAAGAACCAAAGAGATGAATGTGGTTTAACTTGGTATTTTGTTGCTGGAATAAAAGCATCGATACCGGCTTTCACCCGGGAGGAGGAGACCTCAGTCACGGATTTATGAACAGGATGATTAAAAACTACGTTCCAAGGGACGTTACGAAGGAAGTCACGGAACGAGTCCCAATCCGCTCGTTGGTAGGAGGTTCTTGGTTGGTAGGAGAGTGGAAAGAGATGTTTACAGACACTGCCACATGATCAGAGTTGACA
The DNA here is from genome assembly GCA_903632075.3 of Acanthosepion pharaonis. NCBI lineage: Eukaryota > Metazoa > Mollusca > Cephalopoda > Sepiida > Sepiidae > Acanthosepion > Acanthosepion pharaonis. The sequence goes on along the minus strand of CAHIKZ030002090.1, from coordinate 5,543,597 downwards.
TGAGGGCAGATCTGCAAAGCACGACATTGTTGTTCATGATGACGGTCGTCTTCGAGTATAGAATCCAGAGGTTAGCAGTGAGTATTTCGAAGACAGTAGGAAAGCGTTGTTCAGGTTAGCAGTGGATATTTTGGTAAAAAGTAGCAGAACATAGTTCGTTCTTCTGTTTCTCTTCGCCTGACAAGCTGGACTGGACATTCGGGTAGAGTAAACAAAATGGCCGTCTTTATACACGACGGATTGAATGTTCTACGTCTTCTGATTGGTTAACCTTCTATTGGCGGACTATAAAGTGAGTCAAGTCATTTGGGCTAACTCACTAGTTACATACATATACGCAAAAAACTGCAACAGACATGAGTCCGGGATAGAGGTTAAAAAGATCTAGAAGAGTGCGTGTCCGTTAGGGTTACTGAGGAAACGAATGGGAAGTCCACCACTTGCATGAGAGATTGAGAAAAGGGTTTGTATTCCAGCGGGGTCAGTGACAGAGTGTTTAAACCACCTGACATGGTTAGTATTACTGTCAACAAATACAAATATATTTGCAAATGGATGTAGGGAGATGGCCTTGCTTATATTTAATTTTTCTATGTAGTTTGATCTCCTTAGAAGCTGAGATAGAAATAATTTTTCGAATGTTAATTTTCTAGGCAGACTAAAAGGCACTTCTCCGTAAAAACTGTAATAACAATCTTTCTTGTTTCACATTTCCGACATATTGAGAAGTAGCTTGCTTAGAGGATGACCAGTTTATCACTGATGCTAGCGATCGGCGTTCGAGCTCAGATAAAATTAGACAATCGAATTTAGATAGGTTCTCAACGCTTGTGTGTCATGGAACATCAGTTGGCAATTAGTATCATGGCAAATATAACAATAATAAAAGTTATATTTTCTCGGAGGTGAACACATTGTCCTGTCGTGTTTAGTGAGTTGGTGTAGCGAATTCGATTTTTCTTAATGCACTGTTCATTCAGGTTGTAAGTAAGTATTGCTTTTCACAGAATTGTCATGAGGATCGAACTCACAACTCCATAGTAAGGTTCAATCAAACTAGCACATTAACCATTACCACATTCTGTCGCGCCTCTATTTATGCTTAATTTATCTAAGTTTTTTAGATGAATTTTTTAGTAGTTTTTCTTTCATATTATTTTTGTTTTTTCACAAATATATATATATAACAAATTTTAACGCTAGTGCAGTAAATCCGCCTAGATTGATGTGACGAAGATGAAAGAAAAACAATCAGAAAATTATTAATTTATTTTTATTTATATATGTGTATATCTAGAGTTTAATAAATTTAAATATAAATACATATTAATATATTTTCAGAAAGTTTTCTTGTTTTTTTAAATTTTGGGAGAATTTCATGGTGGAATGGTTACTCGTTGCCTTCTCCACAGTTTTAAATCCAAAATTGTCTTTCTCATAGACTAGCTCCCACCCAGAGCTATAGAGTATAGCCTACCTTATAATTTAACCCAGTGATTCTTAACCGCCGTGCCGCGGTACACTATTAAGAAGGATTACGCTGAACTGAAGAAATAAGTTTCTGCTTATCGGACATTCAACCAAACATCGAAGAAATCTCAAAAAAAAAAGAAGAAGAAAAACACCAGTTATAAGTTTCACACTAAAGCTACACAAATAGTTAAATAAAGTTAAATGGTTGAATGTCTTATAAAGAGACCCTCACTTCTTCTTTGTTTAGCGTAATCTTTCTCGTGTGTTAATTTTGATGTTATTTAGCGGCGCCCTTGAGAGGATCGCACGGAACGCTTACTTTTTAAGTTGATATTTGTACGTGTATTCCTTTTAAAAATATGGTTTTATTTTATAAAATTAAAAATTTTTTTCGAGGTGTGCCCCGTGATATTTTAATTTGCTCTTAAGTGTGCCGTTGTTTAAAAAGGTTGATAAACACTGATTTAAGCCATTTCTGGGTAGGAGAGAGAAGAGATGGGTCCATATGTTTCCCAACGGCATTTATGCGAAAGTGAATGAAACAGACTTAGCCAGAATTTGAACTCGGACTTTCGATTCCACTTTTGTGACAATAACCGTTATACTAACGGCATGTCCTTACGAGTTAGCTATGTCACTGTACCATACCGCGGTAATCTTATTCAACAATAATTTGCATTGTACCGCAGAGTAAAAACTAACAATTTAAGCTAATGGAAAGCTCAACATGTTTCGTTGATCTTTGATTAATATTGACTGGCTGATGGCTGACCGATCGATCGGCCTAACTCTGTTTATTAGCTCTACGATTGAGCGATTATCCCTATTGAAAACTATCGGTGGTCAACCAAGGTCAAGATGATGAGGGAGAAGCAGTGGTGGCGTTAGCTAGGACTGAAAGGTGAGGTATTAGTCATTTAGTATTCGAACCAGCTGCTTTAGCCACCATCAAAGCAGCCGGTCATTGCTTTGGTTACAATTTACCTGATACGTGTCTCCCGGCAACTTTTCTCCTACCTCTACTGTCACCACCGTCGCCATTGACGTCTGTACGATCGATTCTTGCAATGACGTCATAGCTATTTATGTAACCAGCCAGGCCCCGCCAGCTGCGTTAAATTCTGTAAATAGAATTGGGAAGCCATTGAAACCGTGGAAATGTCTATTAACGTCATTGTTGATAAGGAGAACGATTCGAAAGTGAAGATAAGTCTATGGGTGCTGTTTACCGGCCCTTTCATAACTTCCTCTCATCAATCGATCCTTGTCTGTTCATATCTATCTATCTATCTATCTATCTATCTATCTATCTATCTATCTATCTATTTCAGTCTGATCACATATACCTCTCTACTCATCCTGTTTTCTATCTATCTATCTATCTATCTATCTATCTATCTATCTAGCTAGCTAGCTAGCTAGCTATCTATCTAGCTAGCTAGCTAGCTAGCTAGTTAGCTAGCTTAGAATGTTTATATCTATCTAGCTATCTATTTAAAATTATCGCTTTCACCTATTATTTTTTGTTTACAATTATTTACTTTCCTTCCTAATGAACAAATTGATGATTGAATGTAATATATCTATAAGTAGACTGATCATCATTATATATATATATATATATATATATATATATATATATATATATATATATATATATATATATATATGTGTGTGTGTGTGTTACCCAGGTTAGATCAAATCTCTATTTAACGGTAATTTGCTGCTTAACAGATCAATTTTCCCACGCACTTCACCGAGGGCATCTCGCAATCTGAGTTTGAAATCATTATTCACTGTTGAAATCCTCTTATTGGAACGAAGACATCTTCCTCGAAAACTGGCCTGAAGCTTGTTTTTGCTGTGTGAAACTTGTTACAATCGAATCGTGCAATTGTTTATCTTAAACTGCTTTTTTTTCTTCTTCCGGAAGGAACTTTTTTTTTCTACTAATCTTTTTTTTTTTTTTATCAATCACCGATCATAAATTTTATTTGGCTGTTTTATTTTGGCTATTTTTCCCCTCCAAGAAAGCAGAAAGCATCCAATTTTCTGCTCGGAATCTACAAAAAAGGCAATCAGAATAAATGACCTGTTAAAATATCCTTGTTAAATCGTGTTCATTTTAATCAGAATTGAAAAAAAGAGAAAATAATTTCAAAGTGGCAGTCAATCAGGTACGACAATTAATTTGTTGAAGAGTTTATAGATTGTTTAAAAGTTTATTACTGACTTCACAGTTGGGCTGGTTTAATTCTTTTTCTTCTGTTTCTTCTTCGTTGAGCCGTATCTCTTCAGGACGTGTTCGGTCATAGCTCCCACAATTTCCTATCCTTTCTAACTCTTGACAATGTTTAGCAACCTAGCTAGGTACCTCACTATTTCCCTAGGCCCCTCTTGCCTTCATTATATCATGTGAGTGTCAAATTCTCCAAGCTTTCTTTCCTCGGTATATGTCCTAAAAATTTCAACCGTCTCTTTCTGACTCTAAGTGTATCATTTATGTTTTAATTTTCCTTAAAACTTGTTCGTTACTCACATGCTCCTTCGATGATATTCTGAGTATCCTTCTGTAGAAGTCACTTCAAGTTTCCGCTTAATCTGTAACGAAATTGTGCAACTTTAACGGTTATATAAGAGGATTGATATTTACACAGTCGTTCAACATTTTTTTCTTTGTTTAGATTTTTGGAGAAAAATTTTGTTATTCCAATAGGCCTTCTGATTTCGGTGTCATCCTTTCTTTTGCCTGTTATTTAGTTACATTTTTATGGATATAAAATAGGTTTGGCTACATAATGTGAGTGTGTCGCACGACGATCGAACTCATTATAACACTGATCTATACTGTTCACTTGTTAACGTGTCTCGCATCTGTACTAGAGACCGAGGTTCAAGTCCGACTAAAAACTAACATTACACATGAACTAAACAGAATGTTGCGCCGCTGTGGTCACCACTCCCCTCCCTCTCACAATTGTGGTTCAAGGGGACATTCAAGACAGAATAGTGCAATCACTTGCCGGTTCCTTTTACAGTTGAGGTGACTCCATTCCTCCTTTCAAAGGTGGATTTGATTTTGAAGTTATCTTCTAACCTTTGCCTAAAGAGGCAGGACGTACAAGACATCGAGTGGTTTGAATTCAGAGTTTACTTCTAGACTGGTTGCCACCCAAAGCTATAGGGCCTAGTCTGTCCTGATATTTCACCTGGAGAGGAAGAAGAAATGGATTCATACATTTCCCAAGCATGTAAGTGAATTTAATGAACTCTGCTGGAATTTAAATTCGGCTCTCCGATTCCTCAGTCCGAGTCGCTAACCATTACTGGCAACGTGCTGGGGGTTATGTTAATAAAAGACGGAAACTGGACACAGAAATCCAAATGCGCATTGGAATTATGAAGTTACCTTCTAAAAAGCTAAACAAAGTATTAAGAAAAATTAAGGAAAATTACGTTAGAACAGTACAAGTGGGAAATAACTTTTGACTTTCAGTAAATCAAAAATCACACTTACATCATTTCATCGTCTCTTTTCAGACACTGAGTTTTCGCGTCACAATGAACGGTACCACTTTGAATGTCACTTGGTTCCCCAGTTCATTTAATTCCTACGTGAAATCAATTGTGAAATAAACTGGAAAATTGTCGACTCATTCAATTACTCCAGGAATTATTTAACACCTTCTGCCACGAGTCAGATTAGGCCAAAAATAGATTATTGCTGCCACACCAATTGAGTTACTCAATACACACTTTCCAGCCTTGAGAATTCAAAATTGATGGCGCAGTCTTGTGGGGGATGACATATTTAATTCCGCAATCCCCCCCCCCTCTACAGAGGCAGCGTTGCAAGGGTGACGCTACTCTTATGCTTTTTGCTATGGTAAATGTTCAGATAAGTTCTGTGCTTTAGTTCTACCACTTCAGTTAGGGCGCACACTTTACCACTTCTACGGCGTTGAATCATCATCATTTCCGCTGTATTTCAAATGTAAGAAGAACATTTCAGACAAACAGACTTTTTTTCCCCCAAGAACTGACACTTGTGGAACGGAATTCCACGTGAGTGCTTCCCTGAACCCTTAACTCCTGATTCCTTCAAATCATGTATCAAATCGCCATCTTTACTCCTCCTCATTTCTTACCGACTTTTCTTTCATTCGTATGGCACACCTAACTCATCCTTATAATGTTGTTTGCAAGTCTCTACTTTGAATTGTTCTCGAGTCTTGCATTGAGTGAAGCTCGCACGCATACACACACACACACACACACACACACACACATATATATATATATATATATATCAGTGACGATTCTATATCATCTTTGTTACTCTGGATCAGACCCATCGCCAGGTAGGGGGTATCGCCACTCAGAAAATCATGATTCTCTTTTGTGAAAGGGAAAATGATTTACAACGTTAATTCTTACCTGTACCCACCCCACCGACTCAAAGGCCGCTCTCTCACTGAAACACTCTGACAACAAGCTTACACTATGCATAATTGAGAGGCTAAGAAGAATTATAGCATCTTAAATATAGGTATCCCTAATTCTCATTGCAGAAATTTGTCACTTGTGCAAAAAAAAAAAAAAAAAAAAAAAAGCTATAAAACTTAATTTTATGGCCATTCTTTATGCCATTCGACAAATCAGGCTTGTTAGATAATTTTCTTCAAAATACAACTAAATTATGCACAATTAATTATACTACATAAACGCACAGTAGTGTAATTCGAATTCAAAATGTCTAGTGTTTTTAATATGTTAGTGTATATGTCTACACGTTAGTATATGAATGTATCTCTCCCTGTTACCTTCCCCGTTTATCGCGTGTATAAGCGGGGTCAAGTGGTGACATCAAATAGTCATTCATTCCTTATTCGTTGTTTCGCCGAATCTTTTGAGATATCCAAGATGTTTTTTGAGAGTTCAGCTCGAAATATGGTCACCGGAGTCATGATATTAAAAGTATTATCTTTTTTGTCTTAGCGGGGCTGGAATTTTTTCAGCCTATTAATAACTTTCTTTAATTGCTAGCCAGATTAATTCTTTCTTTGTATAACATTTTTATTAACATTTTCAGCAAAATTTAATTAAGTTAAGAGTTCTAGAGTATGAAATTGAAACAAACCTATAGACTGTAGTAAATTAAAACAATTCAAGATTATTTTATTCCCAATGATTCGTGTCCAACTGAAGTCAAGTATGAATGACGTGTTCTTAGAGATTTAAATATTCTCAAATAGATTGTATCTGTAGAGAAGACAAAATGAAAAAAAAGAGGCAAAGGGAAAAAAACTATTCTTAGCCGACGCTTTTCATCCTCTGAGGGACTTTATCAAGGCAACGTAAGGTTTATTTTGCTGCACGTGTATACAAAGGTGATGTCATTGATTTATCAAAGCTTTTAAATTTGATAACATTCATGAATGTTCATCAGTTGGTTGAAAGGTCAGCCAAAGGATGTGGAGGACACAAAGCAGCATAATTCAAAGTCTGGCAAAAAGTAAAGTGAGCGAATAAAAGTCAATAATTTTTTATTAATGAATATTGTTTAGATTATGATTTGATTGTTATGATATGAGATGGACGTATTTGCTGTACATCTTCAAAGACATGAGATGATGGATTTAACAGATTTCTTTTGTTTTTCAACATATTTGTGGTTGTGTGTGTTGGCTTGGGAAAGTAGTAATTCATCCAGTTATGGTGAGATTGGGAAAAAACCAGGGCTTAGATTTACATTTTGATAGGATTCGATGGTAGCACTCTCAATAGTTTTTCTTCTGAGTAAATTACTTTCTCTTTTAGATAAGTATGGCATTTTTTAGATCAAAATTGTGGTCCAGTTTATTTGTATGTATGACTCGTGTTTGTTAAATTGTTATGTATTAGTTCCCTTTTGTGTTCATAAATGCGTTTTGTTTTTTTTAAATTTCAGCACGTTTCACCAATGTATTGTGAGGAACAGTTTTGGCAATTTGTTTATATATGCCTGCTTCTGAATTATTATTGCTATGGGTGATTTTAGTTCTGATCATATCCATAATGGTTTGGGAAGTGCTTGTGATAATTTGGATGTTGTTCACATATTCTAAAATTTATTAATTGCATATATATATATATATATATATATATATATATATATATATATATATATATGTCAAAAGTAGGGCGATGATTAAATCTTTTAAATCCATCAAAATCTTCAAAATCCCGGTTTTCATAAGCTATTTGGTATTACTGATAATTTTACGACGTCAAAATCGATCGTCAGATCCTTGAATAGACGGTAATTTTTTGTTAATTAATGTATATATGGATCGACTACGGTGAAGACCGGCTTCACTCTTGAAGCCGGACAGGTAATTGTCACAGATCGATTTTTGTGTGTGCATTTGTGTGCGGTATAGAAGATTTTAATATGCAAGTCAATGTTTTCCCAATAAAATTGTCATTTACGAACTGATGTTGGTTCAAGGTATATACATATATATATATATATATATATATATATATATAATATGAATATGGATAAAATGTTGATTAGAAATCGATAGAATTAATGAATAAGGAAAAAATAGGAAATTTTTATAAATTTAACATGTTTCGCCTTTTATTTAAGCCTTCATCAGAAAATTAAATATGGAGAAGAAAAGAAAATTTTATTTTCGTCTTGTTTTTTATTGTGAGATCTGCTTAATCAATAAAAAATAAACAACATAGAAATAAAAAATATCAGTTTTCTTTTCTGCTACATACTTCATTTTCATATGAATCTGAGAGAGAGAGAGAGAGAGAGGAGAGAGAGAGAGAGAGAGAGAGAGAGAGAGAGAGAGAGAGAGACTCCCTTGTATTTTTGAAAATAAATGTTCTCTTTTATATTACGGACGAGAATAAAAATGGATTCATTTTGTTATTTCTGTTGTACTTAAAGTAGATAAGAACTGAAATTGCGCTGTCGCCAGCAGCAGCAGCAGCAGCAGCAATCGTCGCCATTAAAACTGACTGCATATACACTTTATTTGAAGACTGTAGATATCAGGGCCAACGAAGGTTAAAGGAAAAGATCCTCAATAAGATAAGGAAATAAAGAAGAGAAAACATTAAAGGAAATAAAGAGTAATGTACAGCAACAGAGTAGATCCTTGTATGATGACTAAGTAATGGGAAGATCTTTGTAGTAGAGAAGTAGAATGAAGAGCAATGGGGGGAGGGGGAGAAGAAAATCGGAAAGAACAAGAGAAGAGGAGAGTGATGATGAGAAGACGACGACAAAAGAGACGAACGGTAGAAAAGGAATAAATAGAAACTGGGATGAGAAAAGGACAAAAAAAAAAGAATGACGAAGGAGAAGAGAAATAAAAACAAAGGAAGAAAGAAATGAAGGCGACAAAGAAAAAAAAAGATAATAAATAGAAAAAAACAGAGAATTTGTAAAAGACAAGTAGAAGGAAACAAGAAGAAAAAGATGATGGAAAAGGAGAAGGAGGAGGAGGAGGAAGAGAAGAAGAGGGTGATAACTATCATGATAAGAAAGTGAGTATGTGCAAAAAACGAAGAAGGAGAAAATAATGGAGAACGAAAAGAAGGGCGAAGAAAAAGAAAGAGAAGACAAATAAAAGTGAGACGAAGAGTAAGGAGAATAAGAAAGAGGAGAAAACGAAGAAAGAAGGAAATAATGAATGAAATGAAGGAAAGAATGAAGAAAAAGAACGTGAAGGAGTAATAGACAGAAAACCGAGACGAAAAATTTAATTATCTGAAGAGAAAAACGTAAAAAAGATCAGGAAAGTGACGCCTTGTGAAGTAAAATAAATGAATTTATTCATGTTTAATATTTCCCTTTTTCACTTTCCAGTTGACTACTTAACCACAGAGTTAACCATTGCATCCAGGCGATCTTGAGAGTCCTACCAATATTTATTATGGGTGGGTAGAATCTAAATAACATAGAATTAGCGAAAGATACTGTGCTGCTGACAGATACAGAAAGAAAAGTGTAGAACCTCCGGGAAAATGCACTAAAGGAAAGCAAGAAGAACAGACTACATATCAACTGTAAAAAGATAATGCATGATCGTTAGCAAGACGGGCGAGCAAAGATTCGATCTACAGGGCAAATTGTGACGAGGTTTAAAACCGGAAGTGGGAGAAAAATAAGGCAAAGAGAAGTTGTAAGTAAAGAAAAATTCGAGAACATATTAGGAGATGCAACAAGAAAATTATGAAAATGAAAAATGGGGTAGAGATAGATAGATAGATAGATAGATAGATAGATAGAGAGAGAGAGAGAGAGAGAGAGAGAGAGAGAGAGAGTTGGTGTAGATGAAAGTGATAGAGAGAAAAAGAGAGTGGGAATGAGAAAGAAAGAGAATAAAAGTTAAAGAGGGCGTGCACACGCACACACGCATGCGCACACACGCACACACGCATGCGCACACACGCACGCACACACACACACAGAGACACATACACACAAACTTGCACACACACACACACACACACACACACACACACACACACACACATATATATATATATATATATATATATATACATGTGTGTGTGTGTGTAAACTTTAAGCGTAATAATCAACGTTTAAAGCACACCGGATCAAACGGTGGTTTCTCCTACAAAGGTGGATGCAGATTCGAACCCTGCTGATGAGCACCTTTTCTTTATTAATTCGTTTCCAATGCACAAGCCGGAGGACGTAAAACACACTTAAAAATACTGGATGTCTATTCAAACACGGGTATCCACTATAAATAACATTTTAAGTAATCTATCTATTTATTTGATAAATGATCATAAATTTGATTAAACTTAACAAAGTCTGTTAGACTTTTTATTATTAAAATTTTGTTCCAATTTTCAAATAAGATATTTTATATCAATTTTTTCACCGTAACCATTTAGTATCCTGTGTTTCCCGTTTCTATTTTAGTAATGTCTCTACTTTACTAGAACGCTCACTTTCCGATCATGAGACCCGTGTTCGAATATCAACATAGTCGATTTGTCAGGAAGGTGAATTTTTGATATTATTGACATGGGGAGGCGATTTTAGCGTGCGGGGCCTTTGGATTGTACCTGAAAATCATACGACGGATTGATCCAAGCCTTGTGAATAAAATTAGGTAGGCAGAACTATTGGGGATCCGTCGATGGCTGTGCTTGCACGACGTCACAAGTCGTGTTCAGAGTGTTGATGACGCCAGAAGCTGCAGTATAAACCATAGATAGACTGTGGTGTTGAACAAACACAGATTTATCTCAGCAGGCCTCTGCAAGAGGGATTGGTTAGCCACCCTAGTAGACAGGCATGCTCGGATACGGCCGGCCAACCATTATGGTATCTCGCGTTTTCCGTTTCCTTTATTACTTTAGTGTCTCCTGTTTCCCGTTTTTAGCCGTTACTATTTTTGCATTTCACATTTTTCGTTTCTAGCGCTCGAAATTTTAAAGGCTCACGGGATTTCTATCCATTTTTTAATGCTTTGATGTCTTCTGTTTCCCATTTCCCAGACTTTACCATTTTTTACTTCACATATCCTGTTTTTAGTTCCTTACTATTTCATATATCTTAAATCCTGTTTCTAGCGTTTAACACAATGGCACCGCGATTTTTCGTTTCCAGTCCTTTACATTTTAGTGTCGCATGTTTCTTGTTACTAGCATTTACCACTTCCGTATTCCTTCTTTCCGGATTTTGATCTTTACCAATTTTGTGTCACACGTTTCCCGTTTCTAGCATGTACCACTTTTGTGCTTAAAGATTCCCGTTTGTAACTCTTACTCGTTTTGATCTGTAATAGATCGTTGGGTGATGAGAATGTGAAGAACACACGTGGGTTAAAATTTCCTGCTAGCCAGTCCAGCTAGATGAGAATGTTGGACTTTAATTAAGTCCGAAGAAGACAAAGAAAAAGAAACAAGACTAATTATAATATACAAACAAATATATGTATTAACAACAAGTTACAAGCACATGGACAGTTACATTGAGTTTGTGTGGTGAATATTATGTGTGTGTATTGTGGTGAGTGTTCGTACGTACGTGTATTGGTATTGTTCTTAGCGCGTTCCCAGAATTTGGGAAACGCTGTATTGGTGAGAGCTCATATATTGATATTAGCTGAAATGAAGAGAAAAGAATTACTCCACCTCATCAACACGAGGTGGTCCCAAAAGCCTGAGGGAAAAGATCGATCGAGGCAAAGGGTCACCCAGTATTTATAGCCAGGGGAGAGAGACCCCTGGTGAAGGATTAAGGAACTGAAGAGGAGCTAACTCCGACAGGTCTTTACTGTTTTCAGCCCTTAATGTCTCTGGTTTCCCATTTCTAGCCGCATCATATTGGTGTCTCACATCTTCCGTTCCTAGCCGTTACTAGTTTTACCACTTTTTTACTGCCGTTACCATTTAGTGTTTAACGTTTCTCGTTTATAGCCATGAGCGTTTTCATGTCTCCTGTTTCTCGGTTCTAGGCGTAACCTTTTAGTGTTTCACATTTTTTTGTTTCAAGTCCTTACCACTTTCGTGTTTCTTGCTTCCCGTTTCAAACCGTTATCGTTTATTGTCTCATGTTTCATGTTTGTAGCTTTTAACCGCTTCAGTGTATCTGATTATTCGTTTCTTGCAGTTATCATTTAATACCTTACATTTCCCGCTGCTTTTTGGAAACATTTGTTTCTTGCTTCTATCCTTTAAGCGTTTTATGTCTGCCTTTTCATGTCTATATCCGTCGCTTGTTTCGTTTCCCACATTTTTCGTTTTTAGACTCTTTAACCCTTTTCGGGTCTCCCTGTTTCCGTTTTTAACATTTATCAATTACTAGCAGTAGAGCCCGGCATTGCCCGGGGATGTAACATTAAGAGATAGATCAAGTATCGACCATCATAAAGACTGAAAAATAAAATTGACAAAGATTATTGTTTAAGGTTGACGGACACGCATGTCTTAGATTTTTTTTTTACGAATTGGTCAAACCCAAACTCAAACAAAAACATTGTTTTCAATCGTTATGAGTCTACCGATTGAATAGAATTTTATTATAAACAATTGTCTGGTAAATGGAATTTTTAAAGCAAAAAAAGTGTGCAAGACAATAAGAAACACTACCAGCCCCCCAAAAAGTGAAGTTTTGTTGAAATCGGTTGAAAAATGTAGGAAATCTGATCCCATATATAAAAGAACACACACACACACACACAACCTGGGTTTTATAATAAGTATAACGCGATACGAGTTGTCCCCCTTTCATTCTCGCGTCAACAATGACTCTTAATCGTGTTTTCAAATTGATTTTATGCAAAAACAATTGTGTTTTTTTCAATTTTTGGCGCTGTCAGAACCGCAAGGTAATTTTACGTAGTTCTGTGAAGTTTTGTTGAAATCGTTTAAAAAATGTAAGAAATCCGATCCAATATATAAACGTACAGACACGCACACACAACCTGGGTTTTATAATAAGTATGATATTTACTAGGTTTCTTGTTTCTAGTGCTTAACGCTTTGGTATGTTAAGTTTCTCGTTTCTAGCCTTTATCCTTTTGGCATCTCCCATTTCTCGTTTCTAATCTTAATCCCTTTTGTTCACCAACTTTCTCGTTTCTAACACGTAATGCTTCCCTGATTTGTGTTTCTGGTTTTACCACTTTTCTACTGTCCGTTTACCGTTGCTAGCAATTACCGCTTTGGTATCTCGTATTTGCTGTTTCTAGATTTTTCCTCGTTTCTAGCCCATACCATTTACTATGTTAGATTTCCCATTTAGACCCCTTTACCACTTTGATGTCTCCTGTTTCTTTTACTAGCTTTTCTCACTGCTGTATCTCACGATTCCTGTTTCTGGCACTTAGACGGTGGAGTAATGATATCGACTCGGATTGAGGAATCGGAGAGCCGAGTTTGAATTCCAGTCGAATCCATTACATTCATTTACGTGCTAATACCCTTGGGAAAGGTATGAATCCTCCTCTTCTCCTCCCCAGCTATGGGTAAATAGCTGGACTGATCGGGATCTATAGCCTTGGATAGAAAGAAATGGCAACCTACTGCGGGAAGAAATCTGCCTCGTCAATCATGTATTGAAAGATACATGATCGCTTAAGCATTTATCACGCATGGCACATAAATGAACTGAAGATTGTCAATGTCTGCATTGGTCTATCCCACAAGACTTTCCCTTTGTTATTTTTCAACACTTGTTTTAAAAATGCGAAAAGATAGATAGCACAGTATATATTTGTAAGATGAATTTTGTATTTCAGTTATTTAGCAAACCTACTGCGGGAAAAATCTGCCTCGTCAGTCATGTATCGAAAGATACATGATCACCTAAGCGTGTATCACGCATGGCACATAACTGACTATTTAGTGTCTGCCGTTTCTGTTTCTAGATATTACCGTTTCGTACCTCAAGTTTAACGTTTCAAGCCGTTTCCTCGTTGGTATTGCGTTTTCCCATTTCTAGTATTTACTAGTTTTGTACCTTCCGTTTCCCACTTCTCTGCGTTGTCGCTTTGATACCTTCTGTTTCCAGTTTTTTGCTCCTTCGCTGTTTTTAAGAAATGAACAGCGACTTCTTTTGGGGCTTTCGTTTTCAATAAAATCCATTAAAGCGATAATCTTTCAAGATAACACGTCATTAAATTTAAAAATAGAATTGTATTATCTGAAAAACACTTGTATTAGCATCAAGGGAAGGGCAGATTTAATAAATCTAAAGTGAATATGCATTGATTATTGATTAAAAACGGTTTCTGCGTTGTTTCATAATTAATAGCCGCGAGAATGGAAATGTTTATATGCGTTTTCCTATTTCAGTTTTGAAGGACAGATACGCATGCGCGAGTCAGTTAGACGCTCTCTGTTCGCTTATACATGCCGACTCGACTAATATATATAGTTTTAAAATCAGCGTTTGTGAATCTGCGCATTAACTGAATTGTTAACTGTTTAACCACAAAAGCAAAACATTATTTCGAACAAACACAATTATTTGTCTTAACCATCAAAATCTTGATGATGATATTGGAAAATATCGAAAGTACACGGAAAAAAATGAATAAATATAACCACGTTTATCTTGTTGTTTTTAAGCATGAAACAAGAAAACTTATAAGTGATTATGAAAGGATTTTATCGAAAATAAGAACTCGGAGAAACATATTTTCTATGAAATTTCTCCAACATTCAGGCCGTTAAGTGTAATTAATACTGTTTAATTAAAAAAAAAATACAGAATATTTACTTAAATAAATTATATCTATAAAAATAATATATATATATATATATATATATATATATATATATATATAAAAAAAAAGAAGAGAGGTGCCGCAAACTTTTTTTGGTTGTAATGTGGATTTTTTCTTTGTGGAAATCTCCGCTTTTACCTGAAGACGGTCGCGAAACCAGGAACACGTATAGTAAAATTATCGAAAATAAAGCATAATATTTAAAAAAAATCCACATTACAACCAAAAACGTTTGCGGCACCTCTCTTCTCTTCTTTTTTAATATATATACATTTCTCTCGTTGGAACCACTACATCCTCTTTCTTTTATATTTATATATTTATATATATATATATATATATATATATATATATATATATATATATATATATATGAAAGATTTCTCATAGTTAATCTGTAGAAAAAGTTGTATAAAGGTAAAAGACAATATGAATACTGTAACCGACGCGTTTCAGCCAATGTTTTTGTCTTGAAAAAGTCCACACTGGACAAAAACGCGACGGATTATAATACAGTTTTCCTACTGTCTCCCCCCCCCCCATATATATATATAAATATAGAAGTGAGCATAGAAATCAACACTTAGAGGCGACAGTCTGTTTCATGCTAGATGCAATCGTCAGGACATAATAATAATATATTATTTTATTACGTCAATCGTTATTTTTAATGGATATTCGTATTTGAATAGAAAATTCATTTCTATTTTAAACAATATTTATTTCGGCAACGAGTCTGTACACACGAGAGAATTTAGTAAAGAAAATGTACCCATCGACAGGATTCGAACCTGCGTCCTGCTTTGCAGGAGAAACCAACATCTGATCCGTCGTACTTTAAATGCTTGGCTTCACACACTCACTTTTTTAGATTTTCTCGAAATAGCATAACTGCTCAGTTTCGTATCCAAAATGTAAACAAAGCAATTTCTAAAGAATTAATGTATTCATTTTTACCCGAAGATTTCTATTACTTCAAACGCATCAGGTCGGGGGATACATTTAACATTTCAAGTAATATATATATATATATATATATATATACCTGTGCAAATTAATTGAAACAAAACGAATAATTTCGTTATTATTTACTCTTTTTTTGTATTTTTCCAATGGAATATGAGCCAGTGCACATGTTAGTAGTTCGTATGTCCGTTCCACGAAGTCGTTCCTTGCAGATTGACAAGAGATTCTTGATTAGATTTAAATTAGGAGAGTTTCCGGGCCAGTCTAGTACTTTGATTTGCTCACTGGTAAGGCTTGCCAGTGTGTTCGTGCAGCGTTACAATTTTTGTACGCTTCCTTGGAGTAACGTCTATCGCAGACAATGACCGTAGGACAACTAATCGACAGTCGAGACAATAGTGTCTGGGTGCTATAAAAATTTGATGCAATCACGAATGACGAAATATTTTCCAGGGCTAAACAAATTTCATCATACACCTCGAAAACAGATTCATATTACTGCACACGACTGCAAATGACCTAATCTGAGGAAAAATAGAAATCGATTACACGCTGTCATTCCAGTGGGTCAAAAACTGAATGTATTGGCTGTTCACACCTTTCTTCAACACAAACCAGCTTGTGGGGTTGACAGCCTTATCGGCCCCGCTGCAGAGTAATGGGCAAACTAAGGCTTAGGTTTGACTAATTCTCTTATCTTATGACTATCACATCGCGTGTTCCCTTGAATTTAACCTGTAAACTGGCATTTAGGTCAAATGGGCAATAACCTTATATTTGACTTATTTTAAGTCAAATGGATAATAACCTTATATTAAATCGTTGGACTTGCATTATTTTTTTACTTTGATCATGTATAATTTTATTTGATTATTAAATTAGGATAATTTCAAAGGACGGCGATCTTTCATAATTCAGCTGAAGTTAGTTTCAAGTTCGGATGTGGAATAAGTTGGACAGGCCATAACTTTGGCACTCTCAACTCACGAAAAATCATTTCCCTACAATAACACTAACAGGAACACAACAACTTGCCCCGCGATGAGACTAGTGTAGAAGATTTATGATAAAGTGTAGTGAAGGCCGGAAGGAAAGAAGCTTAGTCTCATATCAATCAGGGCAATCAACACTGAAAAAGGAAATATCAAGATTATATATGACCTTTAAAAATAAATAAATACGATAAAATGAAACAAGGGCAACAGAAAACTTCTGGGACCTTGAAGAACACAACAAAAATAGACTGGAAGTCAGCTGTTAAGGACTGACTCTTCCTGATTTGATCTACCTTTACAGGAGTCAGATCAGACCTAAAATGAATATTGATGCTATCCGGAGCTGCCCAATCTTCACTATCCAGCCTTGAAAGAGTTAAAAAACCGTTTACACAACCTTGTGGGTGATGAATTATTTTTCATCCTACCACCCCTTTCCCACAGGCGAAATGTTGCTAGTCTATTGCTTCTTTCATGGCAGATGAGACATTCCCTAGTTTCACCAGTTCAGACCTTAACAGCTAGAACCCACCATACACGGTACACAGAGTCGAGTCATCGTCATTCCCTTCGTATTTAATTGATAAGGGGGAAGTTCCATTTAGACAGTTTTCCCCCCAAAACTTCCATTTTCCGGTACAGACACTTGGGTTGTTGCATCTCTGAACACTTCAATCTGGACTTCTCCAAGATGAGGGCCAATTGTCATTTCCCTAGAAGTATTCATTTCTAGAACAGACATACAGGTGGATGCTTTCCTGATTACTAGGACTTTAACCTTTTCCGGTTTAGCGACACCAATTATCTATCCTACATATAATGCATACTCTCCCTTTATACCTTTACAACAACCTCAGTTAGTAACCTTCTCCCTTGAGTGACTCTTTTATTGATTGAACAATAGTATAAAATGTCCCAAACATGTGTAGATCTCTTGTGATGGTCTATACTACAGGGGTAGGCGAAGACGTTAAAAGCAATGGAAGAACAGAGATAAAGAATAGTAATAAAAGTTACTTAGAGCAATAAACTACATCCGACAGTAAGGCCTCTGATCGGGAGATCGGAGGTTTTGAGGGTCCTGAAATCACCTCTTAATTGCTGTTATTTCCAGGTTCATCCTGACCCGAGGTCCTAGCACCTGTTAAGGTGCCAGCTACGATAAAATAGTGACCCCCAAACAAAACAAAGTACTATGAAAATATAAAAAAATACATTTTTATGGTAAAATGCGAGTAATACATTTTATATAAAAAATGACCAACAATACCTTTTATCTGTAGTTGAAGGCATAAAATTGCGTTCAAAATATATTTAGTTGAAGCCGTAGAATTGTGTTCAAATTATTTAGATTTTGGCGTTAAATAACCCATAGAGGTGTTGATATGCCGCTAAACAATATCAAACAACCAATATGTAAAAACTCTTTCATGACATTAATCCATATAATATTGTACAATTTCTTTTCAGAAATCAAACTGCATTGCAAAATATAAAATTAAAAAACTACAAGATAAAACATACATATCCTCTTCTCTAGTAATTATGCCCATAAAAATTTGTATATGCACAAAAACTATCATCTACCATGTCTTCAAATGTGAAAGCAGAATAACATGTAGTATATTTTATATTACTTCAAAGCTCCTAAGAAAGTTAAATTTCGGCATTAAATGACCCATAAAGAATTGATATGCCGTTCAACAAATCAACCGACAACCGACCAATTAACTTCGAGGAATAATAGTAAAGATACCGTGGAGACTCATAATCGACCACACCCTAAAAAGACATAGAAGATGAAAGAATTAACTTTTTTTTTTATCTTTGTTCTTGCAATGTTGATTTCATTTTCTTTTAAAGTTTGTAGCAAAGAAATGGACAGATATAAAAAAATTCGCATCTTTATTATCGGGAATTTTTAGTCGAGCATACGGGCTCGGATACCCCACATTAAATTCGGCCTTGTGCCACATCTGACCGGGTGGGGCGGTTGGTAGATATCCTGCAGTTGGAGATTCATTGTGGAATTCACTTGACTCACTTCTAGCAGTTGACTACATCTTCTACGCGCCGCTGGCGAATCTGTGTTGTTATTGTCCTAAGTATTATCGTTAATTACCAAACTTCATTTGATTATTCTATACAGTAACCTTCCTTCGGTTACAATACTAATATAAAAATCTTCAGTGAAACATTCAGTTGAATTGTCATTAGGTTTCTGTCTCTTTTTGGCAAAGTACTAGAGGCCTGGATCAACTCTGAAGTAGTTAATCATTTCACATGACCGATAACATTACAGACCTTTCTTTGGTCTTTGTCTCGAGATATATAGCCGGACCAGATATGGCAGCAAAATTCAATGCACGGGCAGATGGTAGATTTATAAATTTGCAAGAAGGATTCTGACGAGAAAAAATTGTCTGACACGACAGTGTACCAACCTTAGTAGCAGATCTAGCAACTGATTTAATATATTCACCTCGCTTCATCTCAGTAGAAAACTTGAGACTAAGAAGGTGCTATGAGTTGCTGACCCGAAGGCCAGCATCAACAATGTTAAGGGCGGGGGGTAAAAATAGTTCTCTATGATGAGTGAAGGATAGCAATCTCGTTTTGGAGGGGTTACTATTTACAAGTCATTCCTTACCCCAGTTAACAACTGATTGGAGGTCATTTTCGAGAGCAGCTGTTAGTTTTACTTTGTCTGATCTATCGGACTTACTATTAAGACAGTTTTAAATAGCTAGGTCATTAACATAAATAAATAGTTGCAAATACGTTTTATGGCAAGCTTATAAGAATGATCAGATTTCGAAAAAGGCCTGATAGTTCGTGCCTTTTTTGAAATTGTCAGAGTAATTCTAAGATATAACGTGTACGGGGAATATTTGTTAACAAAAATGTACTTCCCTATATAAGTATTAAGAGGTACGACGGATTGAAGTCCATTCATTTCATTTGGACTAACATAACAAAACACTATGCTGGTCAAACTCTCTGCCCCGGTCGAGAAGACCCCCACATGAGGCTATATCGAAGGGTAGTCTCTCGTCTCAGGAATCTTTTGCCGAGCCTTTCCCACATTAAATTCGGCCTTGTGTCACATCTGACCACGTGGGGTGGTTGGTAGATATTTTGCAGTTGGAGATTTATTGTGGAATTCACTTGACTCACTTCTAGCAATTGACTACTTCTACACGCCGCCGGTGAATCTTATATGTGTTGTTCTTGTTCTAAGTATTATCGTTCATTACCAGCCTTCGTTTGATTATTCTATTCAGTAACCTTCCATAGGTTACAACACTTATGCATATAAAACCAATATATGTGTGTAGAGAATTTAAATGAAAACATATATGGGCAATAAAATTTGGAGGGTATAACAGAGAGGAGAAGATACAGGCAAAGTGTGAGAGATGAGCAGAGGCATGAAATAATGGATAAGCTTAATTATTAACATTTGGTAAATTTTCATGGCCCCCAACTAATTATTATATACTTAATAATTAATAATTGAGGATGACTGCTTAGTGACCGATGACCCGTAGACATCAGCTCCCCATTGTCTTAAGTAAGTTCGCGTATAAGTTTTAATATTTGAAGAACAGACTGAGAACTCATGACATCTCTTGACAAAAATACATATACAAAATACCTTGTTTCGCGATAAGTGAATCATGTTTGAAATATTTATGTATTTCTCGCCGGTGTTAGTGGCACGTGTTCGAGTCCAGGTAAAAATTTCGAATGCTAATTGTCAAAGCTGATAATCTTTAGCTATTTGGCCTTGTGTCATAATGTTCTAAATTTAAGAACTATCAAAGGAGACCCTGTGTCGCATTTTGCCTCAATGATTTTGTAAGAAACTTGTTTTTAGTTGTAATTTATAAACAATTTTATCTTTCAGTATCAATTTCATAGACATTAAAAATCAACACGGGCTTGACTCTGGTAAACAAAAGCACTCAGTAAGGTCTGATTATGAACTGAAAAATGAGTTTTTCTTATCAAACTTATTATCTTTTACTCAACACAGACTCTTTATTTAAAGAAATCAGCACATGCAATAATAATTATATATATAGACACACACACGTATTAATATATATTTATATACATATATATAATTATGTCATTCCCAGACAGTACTGGTTCGCTGTATCATAGCTTCTAAGCGCGACCAGATGTGTGTGGATATACACACACACATTACAACCAAAAATGTTTGCGGTTCCTCTCTTCTTTTTTATATATATATATATATATATATATATATATATATATATATATATATATATATATATATAATTATTTATTCGAAAAATATAACTTAAAGATGTTATAAAATGGCTATTTTTGTAGTGATTTTATAACATCTTTAAGTTATAATTTTCGAATAAATAATTATATTTGCTCTACTCTGTATTGAGCACTCTTTTAAGAATAGTATTTGTTGGTTATTGGAATTTATTCCGTATACACCAATCCTATACTTGGGTATATATATATATATATATATATATATATATATATATATATATTATATTGAGGAATATATATATATATATTGAGGAATCGCAGAGCCAAGTTCGAATTCCAGTCGAATCCATTACATTCACTTACGTGCTAATACCCTTGGGAAAGGTATGAATCCTCTTCCTCTCCCTCCAGCTATGGGTAAAATAGCAGGACAGACTGGGTTCTATAGCCTTGGATGGCAACTGGTCTAGGAGAAGGACAACTCTGAATTAAAAATCTGCGGAGGGTCGTTTGGGAACCTTGTGGCATTCGGTGCACCAGGTCTCTGTATTCGTCCCTTCCAAAAGTGTGGATGGACCTGCACGAGGCCTTCACCACTAGAATCAAATCTCATGTGCCGGTGTCGGGCTGTCGGTTTCCTGAAACTGATCTGCTTGACCCTCATACGTCGAGTCTCGACGGGAGAGTCGATTATATATATATATATATATATATATATATATATATATATATATATATATATATATATATATATATATTATGGGATGGAATAAGTCTGACATTTATTCACTACATTTTCTTTTTATATCTTATTTTATAGATATAATTTTGTTTAAATAAATGCTCTGTTTTTAATTAAACAGTATTAATTACATTTACCGAACTGAATGTTCGAGTAATTTTGTAGACAATATGCCTCCTCCGAGAGGAATCGAAACTGTAACCCATCTTACGGGAAGCGACATATAGCCTGTCGTGCTGTTACCATATTATTATATATATATAATACCTTAGATTGATTATACAACTCGGAGTTTCATGCTTTCTGCAATCATCACGTTCGATTTTTGGGGGCTATTTTTTGGATAAACACGATTTTTTAATATTTCTAGTTATCGCGAGATATTTTATTCTTAGGGTGGATTATTATTGCTTTTAATTATTTAAATGAATAGTAGTTTAATTTGGGATTTGAATTTAGGCCCATATTAACATTTAAGATTGAAAATAAGGTTGAAAATTAGAATTATAAATTCTAATTGTTTATTTCTGTGGTTGACCGCGCGTAACTGAAACCGCGGATAAGGGTGACCACCATACTAAAACCGAATGCTTAAAAAGTGATAAATAAATTTGTTTCGCACGCTATTCCTACAGTTTGGTTTTCCCTGTACACATGTGAGTCTGTCTACAGAAAATATTATTTCATAACGGTACACTTAATAAATACGATTGATAACTTTTCTTTCGTGAACCAATTGCATAACAAGGATCACTCTTTTACATTTTTAACGAAGTTGTGTAGAGGCTTTCTGAGCCAAAGATGGCGAACTGCCAGCGATGATTTTTGCAGATTACTAGAAAAGGCAGGTCGAGCGTGTAATTAGAGAAAATTCTTTGAAAATGCCTCATGCTTTTATTCTCTGACTGCAATAAACTGACTCGGCACTTAAAAATAGACAGTGGATTCTATAAATGGAAAGACTCTTACTGAAAATAGATACAAGTCTGAGACTAGACACGTGACCCTCAGACGTGCTGGTCGGCGGCCAGTTTGGTTGCTGGCAACATGCCAGCAGTTTGTCCAACATTTGCAAACTACGTGCTTTTTTTTGTTTTTAAATATTTATTCTAATTTTTTTTTAAAACTTTTTAATTGCATCGTTTTTCTTTTATCTAAGAACTTCCTTCATTTTTTCCTTTCTCCTCTTTTACTTTCTGAATTTTTCGAGTGTTCTGGCGGGAAATTTATTTACTGTTGAAATTGTTTCTCATGATGTGTTTTCCAGAACGTTCTTTAACTTCCGGAAAGCCATGATTTGGCAAGCTCTTGATTTTTTTTTCTTGTAAACAAAATTTACATGTTTTAGGGCACAACGTTTATATGTGCATAAGTATGTGTGCTCCGGCATATTTATATCTTCTTTTTGCCACTGTGCAATGCACAATGAAATTGGACAGCAGTCCCCAGGTTGTTGTGGTTGTTGTTGTTGTTGTTCTTCTTCTTCTTCTATGTGCTGTGTTTCTTCAGAACCTCGATGATCATGGCTCTCCACAATTTCTTGTCCTTTGTAGCTTTGTAGTCATTTTGTTATCTCTCAAACATTGTTCCGATACCCGTTTACTAAAGCTAGCTAGATAGTTTATGCACTGTTTTCCTCTGTCTCTCTCGCCTTCATAATGGTCTCTGCCTCTCTTGCCTTTATAATGGCCTCTGTCTCTCCTGCCTTCATAATAGTCTCTGTCTCTCTTGCCTACATAATGGTCTCTGTCTCCCTGGCCTTCATAATGGTTTCCGTCCCTCTTGCCTCATAATGGTCTCTGTCTCTCTTAACTTCATAACGGTCTGTCTCTTTGGCCTTTATAATGGTCTCTGTCTCTCTGGCCTTCATAATGGTCTCTGTCTCTCTTGCCTTCAAAATGGTCTCTGTTTCTCTGGCCTTCATAAGGGTCTCTGTCACTCTTGCCTTCATAATGGCAACTGTCTCTCTTGCCTTCATAATCGTCTCTGTCTCTCTGGCCTTCATAAGGGTCTCTGTCTCTCTGGCCTTTATAATGGTCTCTGTCTCTCTTGCCTTCATAATAGTTTCTGTCTCTCTTGCCTTCATAATGGTCTCTGCCTCTCTGGCCTTCATAATAGTCTCTGTCTCTCTTGCCTTCATAATGGTCTTTGTCACTCTTGCCTTCACAATGGTCTTTGTCTCTCTTGCCTTCATAATGGTCTCTATCTCTCTTGCCTTCATAATAGCCTCTGTCTCTCTGGCCTTCATAATGGTCTCTGTCTCTCTTGCCTTCATAATCGTCTCTATCTCTCTTGCCTTCATAATAGCCTCTGTCTCTCTGGCCTTCATAATGGTCTATGAGTTTCAGCGTCCTACTTTCCGTCCTCTGTTAAAACGCTTCCCAAGTATTTAGAATTTTGTACTTGTTTGAATTTAGTATCTCCAATTTGTAATTTGAATTTTGGGCTTTTGTTGACAACCATGCATTCTGTCTTCTTGCAATTGATGGTTAGACCTCTATTTTCGCTTTAATACTCTATCTTCTGTAGAAGTTCTTGTAGTTTCCTTTCTGTGTCTGTTACCAACACTGTGTCATCTACATATCTTGTGCTGTTATGAGTATGCATTCTGTGTTTTAATATCCATATCATAAATAAAAGACTGTCTTCTTTAACCGTGCGTGGCAACCAGCGTAATTGTAGGAAAACTCTGAATTCCAAAACCCTAGTGAAGTCGACGGTAAAACAATCTGTTTTCCCTCCCAAGAATGTACGGCAATAAACAAATAATAAAGAAAGGGAATGTGTGGAGAGTCATGATTGCCTGCGTCCTGAAGGACATAGCATTTAAAAAAAAAACTTTTGCATGAAAATTCTTAAAACGCTTTCATAATAAAGAAAAAAAACTATTAAAATAAAGTTCACATTGTTCGACGTTCGGCACACATAGACACACTCACAGATAAAAGAGCGAGATAGAGATAGAGAGAGAGAGAGAGAGAGAGAGAGAGAGAGGGGGAGAGAGAAACACACACTGATACAGAAAGAGATAGAGAGAGAGGGAGAGAGTGGGAGAGAGAGAGGAAGAGAGAAACAGAGTGAAACGCATAGACACACACAAGCATACACACACAGAAAGAGAGAGAGAGAGATAATGAGAGAGAGAGAAACACACATACACGTATACATTTTCTATCTCCTGCTCAAACATGTATACACACATACTTAGATTCGTGAATAAGCGTATAGTCTAACTACAATGGGTAGATATAACAAATATTTATTTCTAAACATTATTTCATTCTTTGTTAATGCACTTAACCTAAAACTTGTTCAATCCATTTTTCATCGCCCGTAATCGTTCTTTTAAAAAATGGATGACTTTTGTTTCGCTTGAGCAGAGAACCACATATGGAAATTCAATACATTATTTTTTTTCGTTAAATCGTGAGACACCCACACGTAGCAATTTTCGTACGCACGGGTTTTCAAATACATACAACGCACTTATGATGTATGTGGAGTATCTCTGCGATGTCCCGATGTCAGTGTTTTGATTTGTTGATCATCAACAACTGAAGAATGTGTCGGAACCTTCCCTGCCTTGTAGATCAAAAAACACTCACGGACAGTCTCCCTAGCTATGGCACCATACCCATAAACGGCACATATCTCTGTTACTGTTTGTACATAGTTTTTCTACTTCCAGGAATAAAAGGTCATCAAATGATTATATTGCATCTTATTTTCCTCTATTTTAGTTGCAATTATACATTTTTCATCTTCCGTGATTGTTTTATGTGTCGGTTGCATTTGATTAGAGAATCACAGATGAAAATGTGATCCTTGAATTTTTTCCCGCTAAATCACGAGGCACACAGACATTATGAATCGAAGTATTTTCAAATGCTTAACAACGCTCATATGACATATATGGATTATCTCTGTGATTTCCCGTGTTGTGTGTCTTTGATTTATTCTTTGATCAGCGTTCTGATTTGGTCAATATCATCGATTGCTGAAAGGTTATTGGTCTATTAGATAAAAATGTTCACTTCTGAACTAAGCAAACCATTTACGAACAGTACTCTCAACTATGACACAATCTCGAAAGCGGTGTACATTAATTTTTACAATACATACATCAATCATACAGAAAGACACGTTGAACTGTCATCTTTCAAAATATGCCATAAATTTGTTAGGTGTGTGTGAAATGTAATCACGTGTTCAAACGCATCTCACTGAAAAAAAGCCACACACTTTTATTCCAACCCAATACTTTGCAAAATATATTTCAAAAGATCATCTAAAAGACATAGGTGCTTTGTAATAGTACAAGTAAAAATGAAAGCCCTGTCTACTTAGAAAAATCTACCTTAAAAAGCTTGACTTTTGCATGGATCGAACAGCAGTCAAGAGTCTGACAGATGGGTTGCATTTTGGTGGAAGATTGTTTTGCACCAAATGTAGAAATGTTTTTATCTTGAAAATTAACAATGAGAAGTTTGGCTATTATATAGACTTGAACGGTAACCACTGGCATCGGAGGGATATTTACGAATCTTGGCTTAATATGGCGCCCAGTCAAACAGAAGAGGAGGTGGAATGATAGGTAGAAAGACTGCATTACGCCAAATGTAGAGATCGTACTTATTTTGAAAATAAACATTTGGGCTCCGGTTCCGGTGAGAAGTCACAACCACCAGTCATACTAAAATGTGTCCCAAGATTTATTTTAAGCATTATGCATCATATAAAAACTTGGGTTAAGACGAGATGTGTGTGTGTGTGTGTGTTTTCACAGATTGCTTCATTTTTGCGTCCTCCATCCAGGCATGTTTGTCAAGCCGTTTGATTAAAGCTAAGTGTCCGTGACTGTAGCAGAAAAGTATTAAATTTTCCGCCGTAAAGAGTTATAGCCGGAAGAGATGGATATCACCCCCCCCGCGCTTTATGGAAGGAAATGAACAATCTCTTCACAGATGAAGAATGAAGAAGAGACTTGAAGCAAAGAGAAATGTGGTTCCACAGAAGGATGCTGAGAAAAATATGGAGCGAACATATGACCAACGATGAAGTTTTAGAGGAAATGAAAACAAAATAGCCACACTGCTGGCTAAAATCTTAAGGCCAATGAAAATAAAGAATAAAAATACTTTTTGCGTTGTTAGACTCAACCATTTATTTGAGCAGAGCTTTGTAAAATGAAAATAACAAACGGAAAAATAAAAATGAAAAAAATGTTAGCATTTAATAGGGAAAAATTGAATTTTGAGAAATTAGGTTAAATACAAGCTGGTGAAAAATTTAAGACCATATTTAAACGAAGCTTTAATTGTTAAATACGTAATTAAGTTTAGTCATTTGTGTTAAAGCATTAGCGCAGTCAACATCTCCTACTGGCACCTCCTGTGTTGCATTAGGTAAACACATGGCAAAAGTTAGTTGACAAAAGCGGGAAAGTTTTATCGAGCTGCAAAAAAAAAAAAAAAAAAAATCTATCTCAATGTGCCATCGCTGGTGAGATTGAACGTAGTAAAACTGCTGTTGCAAATTTCTTAAAAGACCCTGGGGGATACGGAACGAGAATTTCAAGTGGTCAGACGAAAGAAATTTCATCAGCGTTGAGCATGAGGATCCAGCAAGACACCAGGAGATGATAGAACCAGATTTAGGTACTTATGGGCGCAGAATGCAGCTCAAGAACAATTAGACAGCATCTCCGAGAGAAAGACTTTAAAACTCGTAAATGTCTTTAAAGTTCACGCCTCCTTCCACACCACAAAACACTCCGTTAAACTTTGATGAGGGGCACCAAAAATAGGACATAGAAAAGTGATAGAAGGTTTTATTCTCTGATAAGAAAAAAAAAATAACATGGATAGCTTCCAGATGCCTTCCAATGGTACTGGCATGATAAGGATATCCCAGCAGAGACATCTTCAACACAACACAGGTTCCATCATAATCTGGGGGTGCTATCTCCTTTCAAGGAACACTGGAGCTTCAGGTTATCAAGGATTCAGAGGAATCAAACCGCGGTTGGTTACATTTGGAGAGAACATCCTCATTGACTAAAGGCCCTCACTTATGTGGAAATGACTGGATCTTTCAGCAGGACAACGCTGAAGTCCATAATACCTCCAGGACAAAGGACTTTTTTATGGCAAATAACGTGATTCTTTTGGACTATTCAGCGTGTTCGTCCGACCGAATCCCCTTTGAGAATGTTTAAGCGTGGAAGCTAAGAGAAATCTAATTGCATAATTTTCGTGTAGAATAACATAATTCCGGCCAGACTTCTATAGACACTTATATCGACCATGCCAAAGTGAATTTTTGAAGTTATTTGCAGTGGCGACCGTGCAACTCACTACTGAGACAAGTTGTTGTGTATTTTCTACTCTGTTTAGTACTTCTTTTAAGTATAGTCTTAAACTTTTGATCAGCCATTATTCAGCCTAATTTCACAGTATTCAAAATTTCTCTATTAAATGTAAAAAAGTATTTATTTTTTATTTTTCCGTTTCTTATTTTCAATTTTTGTAGCTCTACTCAAATAAGTGGTTGAGTCTAACAACGCAAAAGGTATATTTTTTTAATTATTTTTATTAGCCTTTTAAGATTTTCGCCAGAAGTGTACTTAACATCAGAAAGAGACAGTCAAAGGGTACATAATGAAAAAAGAGGGTTTCAAGAGGACAGATTGAAGGCAAGGGGGACTGAGGAAAACAATACATAACATAGCTAACGAGCTTGTGTAAAGGGATTAGGAGTGATAAAAAACGAGATTTATTAAGAGCTACAAAGGACAGGAAATTGTGGAGAGTCGTGATCAAGGTAGAGCGTGTGAAAATATAAAGGTGTACATTGAAAAGTGCTTGTGTTAAATCATGAAACAGACTGTCGCTATTCGGTGTTGATATTATTTAGAAGTTTAGAATTTACTATATATTGTCAAAAGAAGTCATAAAAAATTATTTCAAAGCGCAACCCATTTCGGCTTATACACTTTTCCTATTACCCAGTGGTTGCTGCCATACAAAGAAGGATATTATCTCTCACGACACAGATACCATTTTAATTTCATGTATTTGTATGTACTTTTGCGAATGTGTATCTATATTTTAATTCCATGACAGACCATAAGAATATTTCCGCAAAATTAAAAAAAAATAAATAAATAAAAAATAATTCTATTTATTACTGAATAATTAAAACAAAAAATCCATAAAATCTTCATCTGATTTTTTGTGGGGTGGGGACTAAAAATGATTATTTTTATGACTTCTTTTGTATTTAAACTAAGTATATTTTCTTATTTAAATGAGCAAACAGGAAACTTGATTCACTGTGTTGTGCCAGACAATTTTTCTCGTCAGAATTCATCTTACACATTTATAAATCTACTATTCGTCCATACATCGAAGATTACTGTCATATCTGATCTGGTGATCCTGCTATATATCTCGAGATTCTTGACAAAATCCAAAGAATGGTCTGTAATATAATCGATCCTGGCCTAGCATCTTGACTTCAGCCACTTTCCCACCATCATGAGGTGGCTTCCCTCTCTCTTTTCGTGGCAATTGTTCTAATGAGATTTTTTCCTTAATGCCTCGACTTCATGAATTAAAGCGTACCACTGGATTGTCAATTAGGTCTCACCATTTTGCTGTTTTATTCTAATAGTTTCTTCTTGGATTTGTAGCCTGTGGAAATCCCTTCAGATTTCTTGCTTCCCTGCCAACTACAATCGTCAAAAATTTAAATGCAACGCCAATTGCCATGTTCTGTTTTCCTGAACCCTGGTCCTTTTATTGCCCTTTTTCCTCACTAAAGTCTTCACGTCCATTTTCACTCGCATTAAGCCCTGGCATCATATCGGCCTTATAACCTTGCTTGGAGTGAAACGATAGAAAAATAGATTTGAAATTTGATCATCCTGTTGTTAGCGAAAAAATAGGCAATGAATTAATATGAATAAAGGAATTTGTAAAAACTACATTGAGCACTTACATACTTTGTACGTTTTATAAGTTGAAATATTTATCCGATAAGTGATTGGGTGTTGCTTAGATTTGGAGAATTTCATGGATACTTTTCGGAGCTAAATTTGAACGAAGTTTCTCTGTAATTTCTTGTAGCTGCCAGAAACTTTTAAAGTACGTGATCTTATCACAAAACAACTTCAAACAGCTACCAGCTGCTTTTAGAACAGTATACCGACATTTTAAAACTAGATTACTTCTCGTCATTCTAATATCATTCAGGATTGAGGTAAATACATAATCATTTACTCTATGGACTTTTATGTACCGTTTACCTTAAAGAGTTGGTGATCATGTCTCTTCACAACTTCATATCCTTCATTGCTCTTATCTAATTTTTCTATTCTTACAATCATTCTACCTGTTCTGTTATCCATTTATACAGGTTACTAGCTGCTTTTAATATGTAGTGGTTACTACAGTAGCAGCGTTATAGTAGTAATAGTGGTTGAAGCTCAACCCCGCTGACATATCGTTCTGGGCATGACGATAAACTACATCCGGTAGCAAGGCCTATAATCAGGAGATTGGAGGGATTTGAGGATCGTAGAACCACCTCTTAAATGCTGCTGTTGTTTCCAGATTCACCGGGTGGTAGCAATTATTAGGGTTCTCAGTTATAGACAAACAGTGACCCACACAAAAATAACCCCAAAAAACATGAATGTAAAAAAATGCATTTTAATAGTAAAATATCATCAGTACATTTTTATATAAAAATGACTATCAATACAGTTGAAGGCATACAATCGCATTCAAAATATATTTAACTGAAGCCTTAAAATTGTGTTCAAATTATTTATAATTAGGCATAAATAACCCATAGAGGTGTTGACATGTCGCTAAACAAAATCAATCAACTAACCAATCTGCTGACATAACGCTAACAGCTCAATCGAAAACATGGTTTAGAGGTTTATCCGTTGTTTCCTGTTTAGGATTGGGTTTCCGGTTCCTTCTAAAGTCTTTTCATTCTTTTTCCCTTTCAGGAGCTCCTTGCGTCTTAGTGGCATTATCGCCTTGCTTGGGGTGAACTGATTAAAAGAAAAACCCTTTCAATTTCTAAAAATCCAAGCTAGTATCGTTTCATCATCACTGAACAGACCTTTCATTCATATCACACACCTCATTCATCATATTCGAAGTAACACACTATCTTGAGTGGCTCTCAAACTTGTATTGCGTGAACCTATATATATATATATATATATATATATATATATATATATATTTCGTAAAATACATTTACTGGATGAATTGGTCTTTCAACATTATACCCCCTTTCCGCGGTAACCCAGCCGATACTGATCGGGTATCGACTTGTGTACCTTCCGTTAGCTACAGTTTTTTCATCCTCCTTATCACACACTACGACTCCTCTTGGCAATTTATAGTCCAATCCCGGATAAACTTTCTCTTCACCAGCAATGTGTCACTCTTCTATAAAAAAGGAAGTAAACGCAACCACAGTTTCTATCTGGTACGGAACATACATGTTCACATACGAAAAGGTGCTCAAAAATCACATTCTACTTACACTTATCCACACACACACACACACATATATATATATATATATAAATATTTTTTCGGTGTGTTTTGTAGGAATTAGGGCTTAACAAATACCTGTATGAGAGGTTTTCTCTAGGGTAATGTTTAGAAGATTGTCAAGCAGACCCTCATTACTGTAGCGATTTCTATTTTCACTGTGTGCTCTTTTACTGTGACCTTTTGCCAGGTTATGCTAAGAGGTGCTACAAAATTAAATCTCACAGACTTTTCAGCAGTGTAATATTTTCGTTCCTTGTTGAATGTACAACTGATAATGTCTTTTTCAAGCTGAGTAAGCTTCATTCATTCTTAAGGGTATTGCTGTTCTCTGGATGTTCTAGGGGTATTGATAGATAATCTGTGTTGAGTGATCATCCTTGAAACTTCGACGACAGAAATCGTCAGAGGGCGTGCTGTTGGTTCGTATCATCTCACTACCATTCAGTCGTTCTATATTTTTTGCGTTACAAAGCACAATAGTAATTGTAGACAAATGATTAAGCATGAAGGTAATAATCAACCTGAAGGTATTTAATGGATGCACTGTCTTCACCAAGTATTTGAGTATTGCGAGAAATAAAACAAGACCACGCACGAGAAAGAATTAGTGTCCGAGAGTTTTCATGAATTTAGGGTTGTTTTTGTTTACTTTTTACAAGAAGTCAATTAAAGTCCTCCGAAGGCAGCTCTTCCGCTCACTATGAAGTTACTTTCTTTTTATAGAATTTATAATACAAATTAGTAAATAAATAAGAGGAAATAATCATCAATTAGCTAAAATCCAAATGCATTTAAAATTCAATTGACATTTACTTGTATGTCTATCGATCCCTCACCAACAGTAATGGAGAGTTTACTGATTAATACGGGGAACAACTCTGCAATGAACCAAATTCCAACTGCATTTGAAATTTAAATTTCGTTTTAATTGTACGTCTATCGATCTCTCACCAGCAGAAATCGAGAGTTTAGTCATTAGTAAAGAGAGTAAAAGATTCCAACAGTTTATTAAAGGTACATTTTTGTGGTGCAATGTTGTCATTGCTTCCAGTAATAAGTATCTGAAACTAAATCATACGTAAAATTACTGTTTATTCAACTTCAAGCATTCTACATGCTGGAGGACTCT
Organism: Acanthosepion pharaonis; assembly: GCA_903632075.3. NCBI lineage: Eukaryota > Metazoa > Mollusca > Cephalopoda > Sepiida > Sepiidae > Acanthosepion > Acanthosepion pharaonis. Next base: position 5,511,168 of record CAHIKZ030002090.1, on the reverse strand, counting down.
CTCTTCTTTCTTTTCGGGTGGGTGCTTATATATTTACCTGTCATTCAGTTTGTCCCATGTGTGCACATTCTAGCCGTAGCTTTGGCACTTCGAGGCGGTGTAATGGTTAGCAAGCTTGTCCCACTAGAACAATTACGACTGAATCGTGTGTTCGGTCCTCACTGTGTGTCCCATACTTTCAACCTTGTGCCACATCTAAACTACACTTGGAAAATCACTATTCTAGCCGCAGCTTGTTTGACTACATATTTACACGTCGTGGGCAGCCACTGACGTCTAGTGAAGGCGTGGATTTACAAGGAAGTTATCTACGAGGTCAACCCGCTGATGCACCTGGATTCTCTGAAGCTTTGTCATAACACTCCGTAGAAGGTTCATTTTGGTAACATCTATGGTGAGTGATATACTACATTAGGAAAATGGGTGGACGAGCGAGGAAAATAAAAATAAATGAAAATTTGAATAATTTTCACATACATTAATGATACTCGTAAAATTATATTAAGAATCTTTTTGGAAAAGAACTATATCTCTGTAAAAATAAGTCTTGCGCGAACGAACATCTCATTACGATGTGCCGTTTTTTCTGTAAGAAACAAACTGACAAAGTGAAATCGAATCGTTATAATACAGATATTGATTTTGTGGAAATTTTGCTCATTCGACTATCAACCATTTGTCCGTGAGACGTAAATAAACCCTACAGATGGGCTATCGTTTGAATTATCTTGAGAGATTCTCTCCAGGCTTGAGCCAATGTCATATTGAAAACACCAACTGACATCTGAACAGATAAATTAAGCAGTGTGGAAACTAATCGGTACTTACATGGGTGATTGTTTAGGAACATCTGGTGTTATGAACAGCTTGTGGCCTTGCACCAGAATAAAGAAATATTGGTAAATTAAGAAGGATTGACGTAATATTATTTCCAATATAGTTGTGAAGTTTACATTCAAATCACGCTGAAGACATCTGTTTTCATCTGATCACATAAGTTAAGTAACGCGGAACCTGATCAGTGTTTACATAGGTACCTTTTAGAAACAAAAAGTTGCCATATTTTGATGGCTTGCTACTCTTTCACTTAATAATGATAATAATAATAATAATAATAACAACAATAATAATATTAATAATAATAATGATAATAATAGATGCCCCGATACTACCACAGAAATAGCTCTGAAGGCTTCTGATCTTACTTGAGTAAAGGTATGAATACGTTTTGTCTTAATGAATTACGATTGGCTACAGTAAATAGGCACGGTACAATAGGAGGCACGGCGGGGGGGGGGTGGATAGTGGCTCGGACTGAGGAATCGGAGAGCCGAGTTCGAATTCCAATCGAATCCATTACATTCAGTGCTAATACCCTTGAGAAAGTTATGAATCATCTCCACCTCCCCAGCCATGGGTAAATAAATAGCAGGGCATACCTGGTTCTATAGCCTTGGATGATAACTGGTCTACAGCAAGAAATTGCAGGAAAAAATCTGCCTCGTCAGTTATGTATCACGCATGGCGCATAACTGACTGACTGACAGTAAATATTCCGTTCATTGCCACAGATTTGCATGTCAGACCATGACCAATGTTCCTCTACGAACAGACATTTTGCCTATCTGTTCATGAGGGAGAGTATTAAAGGATCATTTTGACCAGATGTTAGCAATCAAGTCATACTAGATTGTGAGTCATACCTAGATACTTGGGGGGGGGACACCTTCATTCGGATACTGTTGAGGGGTCCACCCTTTTTTACACAAATGGACTCACCCAGTATATACATATACTACGGCTACGTGAAAACCTGAGAGAGCAAGACCGAGGAGTCTAGTCGAATTCAGAGTGACAGAGTAAAAGGTTGTAGGTAACCGGAAGAGTGAGGGTGAGGTAACAGCGTTGTAGGAGTCACAGTGAGCGAGCACGTAGACTCAGTAAGAAGTCATAGAGCGATACTTCAATACCAAAGACTGTATATATATTTTGCTACTAACCCGTGTTCCTGGAACTACTAACCTGCTTTACTAGTTTGTATTATTACGTTAATACATTATTGTCATATATTCATTCCTGGCGTTTATTATTTATTGGTACCGGATTTCAGCCCGGAATCCACAACAGATACCATCTGATCAGACTGGTTGACTCGACCCCTAAGTTATTTCTAACTCGACCAACCCGGTAAGGTTATGTACTGCTTTTATCAAATCCATTCAACATATCGCGCTGATTTGGTTGTGAGGCACATGTCAGATTTCTTCTTATTAGATTAGGAGTCACAAGGTATATTGAGCATCGTATATATGCATTCGAGTGTTAATTTTTTTAATCAATCAATAATAATGATAATTCTGAGGAGAACCCTGTGGCAGTAGAAAGTACTTGGTTGATGTCCGGAAGAGGATAGCCGTGTTTCATGCGCAGTGGGAACTCTTTTCTATAGATGGCGCATCGAAAAGAAAAGAAAAATCCTTAAAACATATCTCATTGATGAGTGCAATATCAAATACAAATGAATCTGATAAAGGCTCAATTGAACCAGAGTCAATGATAAAATTGTCTCACTCGGTGGGAACCTCAGGGGTGAACAGCAAATTAAGTGGCTTAAGGAGCTTAACAAAATTGTAATAGAATATTATCTGAGAAGCGATCCTTAGCCGTTGTTTTGCATTCCAAAAATAGAGGATGATTCCTGGTGTTTAGAATTGAAGGAAGAATATTGAAGAGCGTGATAATGAAATTCTTATACTTGACAACACAGATGTGACAAGGGGCAGTGACGAGGAACATTTTATTCAACAATACCCAGGAATTGACCTTGAAAGAGCAAATGCAAGAATTGATGAAGGAAAAAAACTTACATTGTGTGACAAGCTGACAGAGACGTTGAGAACATCAGAAAACCTAAATTTGTGATCAATGGCCAGACAAAAGGTTGATCAAGCCATAAAAACTATGCATGAAGTACTGGAGGTTGTAAAAAGCAGAAAATAATTAATGAGACAAATACATTGATATCCGCAAAGGGAAAACTAGTTGCAGAGTTGCTTTACGAAATCAGTATGATGTGTCAAAGAAGACTCATGGTGGAAGAAAAGGATTACTGTAAAAATTGCGAAATCGGGGAAGATATTTAACAACATCCACTGAACGAGAAAATGTTAATAGAGAATTTTAATAATTTTAATTGCGAATGAAATTTGCATTATTTTCACGTATGGAACATCATTAAGAAACAATAGATCAATATCACTTGACTATCTTTTCATAAATCATGGTTTAAGTGAACTAATTTGGGATGACACAAAGAGAAGAAGAAGAAGAAGAAGAAGAAGGAGGAGGAGGAGGAGGAGGAGGAGGAAAACTACGATGTGAAGAAGGAATATTTAATGACCCAGTACTGCGCTTAAATTAAAAAATGATCTTAATTAGAGAGATATTACAAGTTTTGATGTCGATTCTCTGTGTGAAATATTGTCTGTCCTTTGACCCCGAATCGAACCACTTTTATTTCCAGAACACAATATTATCTATTTGTTATGAAACTCAACCAGACCTGCCTCTTTGCAGTATGTGTGCAAATCAAGCTTTATAATATTTTAATTATTTCTCAAGTGGAAGAATATCTCTGAAAAAAAATTCGTTGGTTACTCATATTTAAATATTGGACAGCGTCAACAGAATCAGATAAGATACGGTGGCAATAAATTTTAAGGTCATAAAAATATTTCATGAGATATTTACGCTTGAAAGATTATTTTAACCAGAACACTGAAAGTAGGGAAAGAAGTCGGTTGCGGGTGAATTTCTCAGGGTTTACCATAAATATGTGACATCGACAGCTTCTGAAGATATTAACTTGTTGCTTTAAGATGCCTGGAGATTTGTCGCCACAACAACGTCTTAAAACTGCCATAAATGTCGTATATAATTATAGTTACAAAAATTGCAACCACAGATGTAATTAGGACCACCGACGATGCTAATAATAACTTTAATATTAAGCCAACAATTCTCTGTGTGGACGTAGGGACAGTCTATGTTGCCCTTAATGGCATATGAATCCCGCTGGTAGGGTTGCTGAATGGGAACAGGAATTTTCATGAAAGGCATTCGTCACATCGATTGCTTGATAATCATTATGGCGTTCTCAATAAAAAGAAACGTAAGCATCTATCAAAAAAGTTCATCTCTTTTAATGACTAGTAAAATAATCTAATGTGTGTGGCATCCGCTTGTATCGAATATTTAAAATCAGTGTTTTCCGTCACTTTGATGGACTACCTTCCCGGGCTGATGAGCTCCATCTACCCGAAGCAGATCGCTACGAGGCGCTATTAGTCCGCCTTTTCCCCCTTCTCTGGCTTGGTTGGAACTGGACTTAATTGTCAGAGGCTATTTCACACACACACACACACACACACACACACACACACACACACACACACACACACACACACACACACACACACACACACACACACACACACACACATATGTGTTTTTAGAAATGGATTAAATCCGACATATTGCTATTTTTAATTTATTTTGTTTAAACGTGATATATATATATATATATATATATATATATATATAATTATTTATTTAAAAATATGATACCAACTCGCGACATAAGAGGTCTCATGTTTCAAAACAAGAGCCGAAAAATTCAATATAATTATTTGAATTAAATTGAGTTAAAGTAAGCTCTGTTCCATTATCAAGCGAAATTTTATATATATATATATATATATATATATATATATATATATATATATTTTTTGGTTGGATAGATGTGAGTTTGTGACCTGGGTTTCACGCTTTAGCGATCGTCAGACACGATCGCTAAAGCGTGAAACCCAAGGTCACAAACTCACATCAATCCAACCAAATATGTTAGCTCTATCTCTGATATTGAGCGCTTTCTAATAAGTACCGCGCATATAATATATAAATAATTATATATATATATATATATATATATATATATATATATAAATATAAAAGTGAACATAGAAGTCAACACTTAGAGGTGACAGTCTGTTTCATGATATATGCAATCATGGCCTGACGATTGCATAAAGCATGAAACAGACTGTCGCCTCTAAGTGTTGACTTCAATGTTCACTTTTATATTTACACACGCTCTATCTCTGATATTGTGCACTTTATCCCATAAATATAGCACACCTTAAGACTATATTTCTTCATATATATATATATATATATATATATATATATTTTATTTATATTTATACACACACACACACACACACATATATATATATATATATATATATATATATATATCGTGAGATAAATAAACATTAGAAAGCAAGAACAAATTACGAAAACAAGCACGAAAAGTTTGATAACAGTGGAAAAAGTTTGCAGCAAGAAAAGTGAAAATATAAATTGGGATTTAAAGTTAAAATACTCTGGGATTATGAAATCATTGCTAAACATAGAATAAAAATAATCTATACTTTTTATATATATATATATATATATATATATATATATATATATATATATATATATATATATATTTTTTTTTACAATTGACACCTAAACTATCAATTGATAAAAAAATAAATGAGAATAGAAAAGGCAAAATAATAAATATCACTTTATGTAAGTAAAAAGAGAAAGTAAAAATAAGACAAACGATCTTCAGGATAAATGTACATAAACAAATAAATGACAATACAGATAAATGTGGAAAAAATTGAAATAAATAATCAATACATATATGAATACAATGAATATAATAATCATAATTGCGAATTATATTAAATTATTGTCTTATGTATTCATTAATTTTTGGGAGCTTCGAAAAAAAGCGTAATCTTTACTTGTCTTCAGAACGTCATATCTCTATCATGCATTTGAGCATATCCGTTAAAAAGTGATGGATTCGTATTATTTTGTGGATTACCCCACTTGGTTGTGTCAAAAGCGCTCGCTTGGGGGCACTCTTTAAGCCTATAAATTGGCAAAGATATTCTCTCTCCGCCTCTTTTTGGCCTTTTCAAATCTTGCTTTCAGATGCAGCCACGCGTAAACAGTAACGCTGCCTACAATTCGCGTTCGCTTCCTCCTTAAACGTTTGTACTTTCTCACACACGCATATACACACGTGTCTCTTACACATGCTTGTCACACACACACACACACACACACACACACACTTACACACATACACACAAGCGCATTCCTAGTATAACTTGTTTAATGTTTTTTCCTTTCGTAACAATTGTTTGAAAATGTTTGAAAACTTTGTGCCTTAGCTTCCGGAACGCATATCGGGTATATCCATTAAAAAGTGATGGTTCCTTATTGTTTAATAATATTAGAAAAATAATAACGTAATGTTAGAAAAATAATGACATATATATTACGAAAAATGCCCTCCATTTTAAATTGTTTGAATCTAAGATGAACCTTTTTTCATTGATATTCGTTTAATGTTTTTCAGATTTTTGTTGTTGGTTAAGTTGAAAAAGTTTCAGGCTGAGAAAATTGTAGGAGTTCGGAATAAAGAAGCACCTTACACCGAAATATTGAAAACGCTTTCACTATTTCGGGAGCCCGTCTTACATGGATGATGCTTTACCCAATTCAGCTGTGGAAGTATGATCACTAGGCATTTGTAGTTATACGTCTGGTTGTCCTTTCTGATTCTTTAAGACAAATTGTTTGTTTACTAATAGTAGTAGATATAGCAGTAGTCTGAATGTCAACTGCATTTTAGGACGAAGTATTTTCATGATTAATTTTTGATTAATTATTTTTATCTTGTCAATTTTTGTCACAATGTTCTAGGCTGAATCACTGTTTAAGTAAAAACGTGAGATGATGATGATAATAATAATAATAATAAATTTCTGATGAGAGATGAACTAGTATCCTTTATTTTGAGAGCGTGACGCCGTTATTAGAGGTACAATTTTTAATTATAGCAACCCCCCCCAAAAAAAACAACAAAAAAAAACGGATATAATTAGAAGGGACAAAATGGTAAATCAACTACGGCAGTTGGCAATACGAAAAAAGAAAAATGATAAACAGAGAACAAGAGAATGACCTAGCCGCTTATCGCTCCTCACTCATCTGAACTCGATCGAGAAAAGTAAAAAATTTTGGCACAACCAACTAAATAGAAAAATAGACACGTATCAATAATACAGACGGACATTTTTTTAAATATACAAATAACATTCAGTTCCCGCAGCTGGTTCTTCTGTTTATATAAGGAATGTTGTCTTCATTTAATGAAAATAGTTTCAAGAACATTTAAATGATAGCTAGAATGTGACTTGTAGAGATTCGAGAATGTCTTCTCGGAAGGACGATGCAAACGCCCCGATTTTTTTATAAGGTGTTCAACGATTGAGGTCGAACGGTCGGTAGGCCTCAGCTGGACAGTGCGGACGTTCTTCTGTTGGCCTACAAAGTGGATTAAAATAGACCGTGTTCCATGATCACGTGATTATCTCATGACCACGTGTCACCCTTCTGCCGGTCAAACTCACTCCCATGCGTCCTCGTCGCGACACTGGTACCACCGAGTTGGGTTGGGCGTGGAAAGCAATTGTTCCGGCGCTCTAACCGAATCACTGCTTGAATCGCATTATCCTAAACTGTGCTATACATTCGGCTGGGGATCGCTTGTGAATCTAAATTACCACTGAAACACCTACTATGAATTTGCACATCCAAATAAAATTGCATCCGACCACCAAGCTTGGTCAGCTTTCGTTCCCGATGCGACAAATTTGTCAGACGGTGCCAGCTCAAGAGATCCCAGGTGAATGCCGTATCAAGTAGAAGCAGGACCTAAATGAAACGGTACACTTATACAAATAGTCTAGCCATTTAATTAAGTCCGTGTTCCCTGTAATTTGGAGAGTTCTCTTTACATAACCGATTCCATTGTAGAATATTCATGGCTAGAGAAGGTTATATTGTCACTTTTCAAGCTATATTGTTTACTGAGGTGCAGGTAGTGTAGCAGTTATTCGAAAAGGGAAATTGGCGAGTCGAGTTCAAATTTCAGCTAAGCTTGCTACATTCACTTTCACACATATACCTTTGGGAAAGGTATAAATCCATACCTTCCTATGGGTTAAATAACAGGAAAGACTGGGCTTGCTTGCCTCGAGGTAGTAATGACTATGATTTCAAAACCAACCTGAAGAGGGATGGGCTTCGTCAGGTTATCTTACCCTGGATAAATCACTGCTCCTATGGCTAGAGTACATGCGACCCTAATAGGATACGTGTTGTGACGGTTATTTGCTTAATAGTAGTCGTTTTTGTTTTTAGCGAAGACATAATTGGATTTGGTTTATAAAAATTAACAAAAATAGTGCTGCCTAAACGAAAAAATGGGACTTGGTGGAATTGAATTACCAGATAACAAGCGAATTAAGCAGGAATGTCTGCTGAGGTTGACCATTTTGACAAGTGTTACGAGATTACAGCCATGTCATTCATCTCTTTTTTTGCTTTTTTATTACCTTGTCCATTTTACCCAGATATATATGATCTATAGATACAAGCAGAAGAAAGAACATCTATGAACTGAGAAGGATGGATTATTTCACCCCAGAAGAAATCTATCAGAACCAATCACATCAAAGTCTAAAAATACGTCTGTATATTGAAAAAGAGACGAGACTAAACAATATTGTAACCGAATATAATAATATGAACCAAAAGAAAATAAAAAAAAGTTATATATTGAGAAGTGTGAAAAACACTGAGGTATGCCTATGGTATACAATGTCGACATTGCATAGCCTTTTCTCATTTACCTGCCTACGTTAGTAAGACAACATATTTTCTAAGGAATTAATGGATTTTAATTATAATCTGACATTATTTTTATTGCGTTAATATTTACAGGATACACATATTTGATTAAATATCCCGTTCTTTTCAAATTTACGTCTACCATTCTGTGCATTTGTGAGTATTAATAAAGAAAAAGTATTTTCTGACAGGTTTAAGACCTGCGTCCTTCTGTCTGGGCAGTAGGGTGAGATCAATTAGAAGTTTGGGGGACCCCCGCGTTCGTATGAAAGGATCTGGAAGCGAGCTCGTTCAACACGTCCTTCATTTCACAATTTGATAGGAACGATTGGATTAATCCAAATATTCGTGGCCCTGGAGTTTTCGCAAAAACCTGTCGAATAACTTCGAAATATCTAGATCCACAGGGATTGATATACAAATTTAATGATGGCTGTTAACATAATCAGCAGTAGACCTGGCGAAACGGAAGCTATATTGTTTGTCCGAAAAAAGGCCGTGAGAACTAAAATGTTTAACCACTTCGGTATTCGAATGCTTCCCTCTGTTGGGTTGAGTTAGTCCCCTAAGTTCCCCAGATACGGTGAACCCGGTCACAGGTCACGTGTTGCTATTTTTCAATAAGGCTGCCTGGACTCTGGGACAGCAGCCTCATAATAGAGCTACCTGCAGGTTCACTAACTTTTCTAGTGACGTTGCTATTCATCAATAAGGCTGCATGGACACTGGGACAGCTGCCTCATACGAGAGCTAGCTGCAGCTTCCCCAGTATGCAACCGCGACTCAGTGTTCAAGCAGCCTTATTGAAGCATCGCCATGCTGGTACTGTGACTGGGGAAGTCTCTAGAAAAGGTGGGGTAAAAATAGCTTGTACGTGTCTTATCCTGATCAACCTACCGCAGCCGATGGGCCTCCACTTTTGGGGTACTCGACCGAACAAAAATAGGAAAATACGTAAGCAGTTAAATGTGAAAGTTGCTACCCGGGATATCTGTACTTTCCTAGATACTCTCTCAAATTCCCGTGCCTTCGTCGAATTCGATGATGATAATGATGATGATGATTATCCAACCCGATCTGCTTTAGATCGCTCAGAAAGCTTTCACAGTCAGTCATGGTTCAATTATCCTATTTAAGAAATGAATATCTCTTGTTGAGATCTCTCAAAGCTCATATCTTCTAATTTTATTTTGGTATTCTAAACATAAACAAGGTTATTTACAACATTTTATTTGTAATCTGAAATTTATAATTCTAAACTACGCCAGACATGACGATGGTATCCATTATAAGAAGGGATAATGATCGAACTTTGCCAGAAGGCATATATACTTTATTAAAACTCTCAAATGAACAAGCCGGTAGATGTATCATTACGCTGTTTAAAAAAAACTGATGTCTATTCAAACATGTGGATTCATAAAATATAACGGTAAAATAATTGTGTCTCCATTCATATAAATACAGTAGTAAATACTGTATGTTGGTCTGCAGTTGGAGATTCGTCTTCAGGTTTGCTGGTCAAACTCTCTACCTCCGTGCAGAGAGGAACCCCAGACGAGGCTATGTTGAAGGGCAGAGTCTCATCTCGGGAAACATCTACCCGCCCCCGTTTTATACGGGGCATACGGGGAAGATATTACCTTGAAGAATGCACTTTCGGTGTAAATTTTTTTTTAAGCATTTCACCCCAAGCAAGGCGAGATGCCACTAGCATAGAGGTTAAGAGTGGGAGCCATAGTCAAGAGGCGTGATGGAGGAAAGGATGAAGAGAAGGACAGGGAATAGGTCAGGGCATCTGAAGATGTCGATTGACATTACATTTGAACAGTTGGAGATTATAGCTATCGGGGTAACAAGTAATCGGACGGGAATTCCAAAGACGAGAGGTGCGAGACATGAAGCTATTGGAGTAGAAGAAACGGCTACATTTAACCGTTTCGACAGTGAAAGTGTAGGACTGTGATGCCATCCTAGTAGCACGCTTAAATTCATGTAGTCTGGGAACTAGCGAAAGTAGCTCGTCAGAGAAGTCAGAGAAGTTACCGTGAAAGTATTTGCCCCGATGAGCAAATCTATTTTCTCTTTAAAGGAATTTCTTAAAAATCTACAATACGTTAGGATTTCTCTTCAAATTGATGAAATGAAAACAATATTATATACTTCTTTATTCCGACTAGTCTTGCATTTCTGTGGCATAGTAGGTATAAACGTTGGTTTAATATATACACTTTATCTAGTTAGCGTGAGTTCAATCCCGAGGTCAAGCAGCGAAATCCGCATAACATGATTTAGCGGAACGAATAGAATCGAAATAACAAGAGCGAATTAATTTCGAAGAATATGACTTATCTCCCCTAACAGAGAAACTAGAATGAGAACATCTACTTCTATCGATTAAAGAAAGTGTTCGGTTCAAAATTCCTTTTACATTATTGGATACAGCTGAAGAAAGTCATTATTTTGTATTGCTATCGGGTAAGACATAGTCATGCGACTATAATATAAGCTCAAAATCTCAGCGTACGTCACAAAAACCTCTGGCTATATCACCTATAATGCGGCCACCCCGAGTCGGTGTAATGGTTAGCAAGCTTATCTCGCTAGAACAAGTAGAGTAGTGAGTACAATCCTCACTGGCCTTGTGCCACATCTAAGCTACGCTTAGAAAGGCATTATCACCTATAATGCAAAGAAAATTTAAGTTATTGTAGTTTTTGCTTTTTCCTTTAAAAAATCACATAAAAGTTTCGTATTTTGCATATCTGGGCAAATAAATCTTGGGTTCTTCTTTTATGTGTCGCTTCCCTTTAGTATTTGGGCGATCATGGTTCTCCACAACTTCCTACTCTTTTTAGGTTTAATTTTTTTGCTATTCTTCGCAACCTTTGTTCTGTCACCCATTTACACACGTTTGTTAAATAAGTCACTTGCTGTTCCCCCTTGCTTTCAGTATGTCTTGTGAGTGTTAAATTCTACAAGATCTCTTTCCTCATTATGCGTCCCAAAAATTTCAATTGTCTTTTTCCGATTCTAAGTACAAGTTTATGTTGCCCTTTGTCATAAAACGTTCTTGTTACTCACATACTCGGTCAACGAACGCAAGATAGAGACCGGCCAATTATGGGAAAACGGTGTTAGATGATTAATAAGCCTGAATGGGACGAAATACTATATAGTCTAAAATGTAGTGATGAAAACACTCAAAATAAGGTACATAGCCATTCTGTTAATGGCATCGTTAAATTTCTTATTGTTGAAATGTTAGTAGTTAAAATAAAAGCAGCTATGGCATCATCACCGAGCTGTCTCTGAATTTTCGCCTATCACAATGAACGATTGTTCTGCCAGAGATACTCCGAGTCTTATCTTTTACAGCAGTGTTCATCCTAAAGAAGGTCTAAGAACCACTCGAGGTAGATGGTTACAGAGTAAGAGTTACAGCTAATGCAGATATGTGTGGTTGACACCGGTTAAACCTAGAATTGAACAGGTTAAAATTGTAGTGATCAAGGATGTAGACTCTTGGGAATCAGTTCCACAAGGCAACGATTCGTTGGAAGAAGCTGCCTGAGTGAAACTTACATCTCACCAGGGGGGATATGAATGGAATGAGGGTGGTTTGCTACAATGGCAGGACTGGTGGAACTAAGGAATTTACTTCGCCTGAACACTCACCATGGAAATAGCGATATAGTAGAGAGAGGCTTGCGACGTCTTTTCTGTGAGAAAAGGGGTGCAGCGTGGAAGATAATTCATCGCCTACAAGGATGTCTTGAGCGTCTGTTGGAACAATCCAGGCCTCAAGTGGAACTTGTACATACCGATCCAGTATGTACCTGACTCATGCTATCATCTACTTTTACAGACTAGGTCGAAAATGGAGTACTGCTGCCATATATCGCGTCTTTGTGGGTGATGAATTATTTTGCACCCTACAACCTCTTTCTCACAGATGAAATATTGCAAGCTTCTCGCTGCTCTATCACTATTTCCATGGAAAGTGTTCAGATGAATTGCATTCCTTAGTTCCACCATTTCTAACTTTCACGGTTAAGACACGCTATGCCACGCACATTGTATCAAATCAACCTCGTTATTTTTGTATTCCATTGGTGAAATGCGTTGTGGAACCGACTCCAATGTGAATACTTCCCAGATCATTACAATTTTAACCTGTTCAAGTCTAGGTTCAACCATTACCTTCCCCACGAATCCCCATAAACTGCCTCTTACTCTGTAAACCTCTACCTCGAGAGGCTCTTGGGTCTTGTATAGGGGTGACCATTATTGAAAAGCCATCCTAATATTGTTGAAATGTTAGCTATTGAAATAAAAGTAAGAAAAAAGGAATGCCGATGAAACACAATGGACAAAAATTGCTGAAATATCAATGTAATATAATACAGTATACGTAATATATAGATTCTGCAATGTTTCTGACAAACCCTTTAGGAGAATTCCTTAAAGAAACGCTAATCACAATGAACCTATTCAAGAAGAGACGTTTCTCTAGCCAGGAACCTCCCGCCACATACAAATACAAACGCACACACGTACATACATACATACATACACACAGATACGTACACACACGTACACAGATACATATACACACATACATACATACAAATAGAGTAGACATTAGAAAGAAAGAGAACGGAAAGAATTTAAGAGAATCAGATTGAAAAATATGCCAGAGAATGAAAGATTTAAAAGAAAAGAATATTGAATGTCTATCAGAAAATATGTTAAACGAAAGAATGTGAAAAAAAAAGCAAACGAATGAAAGATGTAATTGTAAAAGAAAAAGAAGGTAAGAGAAAGAGTATACACATTATGACTGAATAAAAAATGAACAAGAAAATGAAAGCTTTATTTGAAAAAGAAAGAATGAAAAGAATATAAAAGAATAAGAGCGAATGAAAAATTCTAAGAAAAAGATAAGATTTAATAGTAAAATGAAAGAATATAAGAATAAGAAAGAACAATGTTGGGAAAAAGAAATACCTAGATAGATAGATAGATAGATAGATAGATAGATAGATAGATAGATAGAGTAATGTGTGTCGTCTGTGTGTGTGTGTGTGTGTGTGAGAGAGAGAGAGAGAGCGTCTGTGCGTGTGTGTGTGTGTGTGTGTGTGACAGAGAGATAGGGAGGGAGAGAAAGATGGGTAGAGAGAAAGTGTGTGTGTCTGTGTGTGTGCGCGAGAGAGAGAGAGGGACAGGGAGGAAGAGAGAGAGAGAGAGAAAGAGAGAGAGAGAGAGAGGGGTGTGTGCAAAATTGATAGGAAAAGAAACAAACAAGCAGGAGAAAAGTGATAAACTGGAATTGTAAGTATGCTTTTGAGTCTGATTAAAATTCAAACATTGTGAGATGCAAAGAGAAAGAAAGGCGGAAACAGGGGGAGACGGAGAAAGTGAAGGGCTGAACGAGAGAGAGAGAAAGAGAGAGAGAGAGAGACAGAGACAGACAGACAGACAGACAGAAAGAGAGGGTCAAAGAGAAGGAAGGAGAAAGGGAAGGAGAGAGCGGTAGGGAGCGAGAACGAAAGAAAGACAAAATGGCGTAGTGAGATAAACAAATGGACGGAAAGAATTATGTAGAGAGGATAGTACTGACAAATGAAATAAGAAAAGTAAAGGACAGTAGCGGTGGGGGAAGGTCGACTGAAAGTAAAATCAGACAACAATGGAGTCCTATGTCTTCCCGAATCGGACGAACTTACACATATCCTAAAAAAAAAAAAAAAAAATGAATAAAAACAAATAAATAAAAAACAAAAACAAACAAAAACGAAGGTCAAGTGTCCCTCCCAGAATTTTTGGCACTATCTGATGTGAGAAGAGTAAAAGTGCTATTTATATCCAATGTAGATAAGACTGACTATCGTCCACACAACGCAACATTCCACATACATATTATATTTCCGTTCGCTAAGAGACGTTTTCCAGATTACAAAAAAAAAAAAAAAAGAAAAAAAGAAAATATCTATGGTTAATTCTTAAAACAATGCTAAAAAGTATAAGCTTAAAAACGGGACCACCCAGAATAAAGTACTAAATATTATTACTCAGTGTAATCTAGTAAGGCACAAGGTCAATGCAGTTAGAAAGATTATACTATGTAAATATTCCAAATAAGGGAACCTAGTCTGTCTTTGAAAATCAGTATTTAAGATTTGGATTCGAACGCGGCAACGTTGGTGACATTGGGCGCAAGATGTAGCCATATAAGCTACTAAAGAATGTATCCATATTTTACATTATTTGAAATCTGACATAAGGACTATTTTAAAAATCAAATTTAGCCCAAGCAAGACAGTAAAGCCACTAAGATACAAAGGGTTACTGGGTGTGAAATAATTAGAAAAACAACAGATTATGAAGGCGCATGAACAATAGAAGAGTAATCAGGAAGACATACATAACGGTGGACACTGAATTTAAATTTTTGAAGATCAAGGCTTACCAGAAAGTATGGGGCCAGAAAGAGGTTCCACAAGCGAGAAGTGCGAGAAAAGAAGCATAGAACTTACTGTTACATCTAGAAAATTCAACTGTAAATTGATGAAACCTTGTTGCCAATATAGTACGACACTTAGATTCATAAAGTCTAGGTACCATAGCGAAGAGCTCATTGGAACAATTACCATATCACAATCAAAGACATTTTAGAACCTTACAGCTTCTTAACGTAACTACTTTTGTATACCAAATGGGCAAGTAGCGGCACGATTAAATAATTCATTTCAATATTTTGACCATTTATACGGGATCAATGGGGAATTTTTAGTCGAGCATACGGGCTCGGATACTTCATATTAAATTCGGCCTTGTGCCACATCTGACCGCGTGGGGCAGTTGGTAGATATCCTGCAGTTGGAGATTCATTGTGGAATTCACTTGACTACATCTTCTACGCGCCGCTGGCGAATCTTATATGTGTTGTTATTGTCCTAAGTATTATCGTTAATTATCAAACTTCGTTCGATTATTCTATTCAGTAACCTTCCTTAAGTTACAACACTAATATAAAAATCTTCAGTGAAACGTTCAGTTGAATTGTCACGCTTATTTTTATTCACTTATTTATTTTTTAAGCATCCTCCCAAGCAAGGCGATAATGTCACTAAAACGCAAGGGATTACTGGGAGTGGAAGAGATTGAGAAGACTTTAATGAGGAGAAAGGACTATAAAAGAAGAGGGTTCAGGAAAACAGAAGATGGTGATTAACGCATTTAAATTTTTGAAGATTATAAAATGGCAGAGAAGCAAGAAATTAGAATAATTCCAAAGTTGAGAAGTCCGAGAGAAGAAACTATTAGAATAGAACTTACGGTTCCATTTACCTATTTAATAATAAAACGATAAGACTTAGTGGCCAATCTAGGCCACAATTCATATGGCCGAGTTAGCAAAGTGGGAAGGTCATTAAAATAACTGACATGAAAATATTTATAGAAAGCATATGAACCTGATGGTATCATTGCAATAGTGCCTAGGAACTGTGCTACTCAACTGGCTCCTGATCATTCTAAACTTTACAACAAATGCTTGGCTGATACATACTTGTTAAAAATTGCCTTTAGTCTTTAAGAACTCATGTGAACCATCTGATTCTTCTCTCACCCTATTAGGTTTCTGTCTCTTTTTGGCAGAGTACTAGAGGACTGGATCAACTCTGAAGTAGTTAATCATTTCACATGACCGATAACATTACAGACCCTTCTTTGGTTTTTGTCTCGAGATATATAGCCGGACCAGATATGGCAGCAAAATTCAATGCACGGAAAGATGGTAGATTTATAAATTTGCAAGAAGGATTCTGACGAGAGAAAATTGTCTGACACGACAGTGTACCAACCTTAGTAGCAGATCTAGCAACTGATTTAATATATTCACCTCGCTTCATCTCAGTAGAAAACTTGAGACTAAGAAGGCGCTATGAGTTGCTGACCCGAAGGCCAGCATCAACAATGTTAATTGGGGAGGGGGGGGTAAAAATAGTTCTCTATGATGAGTGAAGGATAGCAATCTCGTTTTGGAGGGGTTACTATTTACAAGTCATTCCTTACCCCAGTTAACAACTGATTGGAGGTCATTTTCGAGAGCAGCTGTTAGTTTTACTTTGTCGGATCTATCGGACTTACTATTAAGACAGTTTTAAATAGCTGGGTCATTAACATAAATAAATAGTTGCAAATACGTTTTATGGCAAGCTTATAAGAATGATCAGATTTCGAAAAAGGTATGATAGTTCGTGCCTTTTTTGAAATTGTCAGAGCAATTCATAAGAATAGAATAGAAATTGTAAGCGAATTTCGACAATTTATAAATGCACATTGGTATGACAATACAAAAAGCGGTCCTTTTGAATACAAACTGAATCGAGCCTTTTGATCTGCCAATATACAATTAAAATTAATTTTTTTGATATGTCAAAATACAGTCAAAATCGGTCTTTTTCATCTGATGAAATACAATCAAATGCCATCTTGTTGATAATTCAAAATACAATCAAAATTGATCTTTTTGATTTGATAAATTACAATCAAAAGCAATATTTGGATCTGTCGCAATATAGTAAAAATCGACCTTTTTCATTTGTCGAAATAGAATCAAAGCAATCTTTTTGATCATTCAAAATGCGCTCAAAATCGAAATTCTTGATTTCCCAAAATGCAAAATTTTGATTTGTCACAATACAATCAAAATCCATCTCCTTGAACTGTCAAAAACCAACTGATCTTTTGATCATTCAAAATCTAACATTTTGATCTGTCAAAATACAAAATCAAAATACTTGATCTCACGAAATGCAATCAAAATCGACCTTTTTATTGTCAAAATACAATAAAAACTGTTCTTTTAAAAACTATTACGATGTAACCAATTGGCAAGTTTTGACAGATGTTAGTTTAAACTAAGCGCTCCAAATTCCATCTAACGAGAAAAATAGCAAGAAAACTATCGACCAACACAGTATATATATATATATATATATATATATATATATATATATATATATATATATATATATTCTACAGTAAGTTCACCCTTTACAAGGCCCGGGAGCCACACGAAATAGAAGTTTACGTTAGGAGGCCATTTGTGTGTATAGTAGTGGCAGATAACGGTTGACCCTAGTCTTGAACAGGCCAAGATTGTAGTGATCGGGGAAACATTCTGTTGTTAGTCTGTTCCGCAGGGCAGTGATTCGCGGTAAGAAGCTGCTCGAGTGGAACTTACTTCTCACCGATGGAATACGGACGGAATGTGGATGGTTTGCTACTGTGTGAATGACAGGGCGTTTTCTTGCCGTGAAGGTTTGATTTAGCGGAACAAGGGAATATATTATTATCATGCTTAATCCATCTAGCAGAGCATTTGCCATTGAAAGTCGTAGTCAATGAGGTAATTTACGAGCAGACGTCTCACTGTTATGTCCTTGTTCTAGGCTAGGCAAAGTTTAGTAAATATTTACATTCAAATGTATGTACACTTCTGAAGCTTTTTGTCTCCGCGGTTAATAGAATGAGGACACAAAAGATTTGCGTTTTTTTTTAAAACATACTTTTAATGGCACTCCAACTCTGACCACACTAAACTAAAGATCCCCACAGAAATAATACATATATCAATATACATCCAATCATTACTAAGCCTGTCTGCAAACATGAACCACAATGAAACAACTGATGAGGAAATTAAGAAAGCTGTTAAATAAAACTAAAGAATAACAAAGCAACTCTTGACATTGAAGCTAGACTTGGGAAAATAGCTTAATTTCTCCACAAATTCAACAACAAGATTCTCTATTCTGGAATCAGAAATGCATCTCCCAAAAATGAGGTTTATCACTCACGCATTAATACACTAGAGAATTAAAAACGTAAACCTCCACTAAAGTCCCTCACACGTACAGAGGTATCTAATGTTGGATCCATCACGGTGAAAGTATTCAGTTAGTTATGTGCCATGCGTGATACATACTTAAGCGATCATGTATCTTTCGATACATGACTAACGAGGCAGATTTTTTCCCGCGGTAAGTTGCCATTTCTTTCTGCCGTAGACCAGTTGCCATCCAAGGCTATAGAACCCAGTCTGTCCTGCTATTTACACATAGCTGGGGAGGAGAAGAAGAAGATCCATACCTTTCCTAAGGGTATTAGCACGTCAGTCAGTTATGTGCCATGCGTGATACATGCTTAGACGATCATGTATCTTTCGATACATGACTGACGAGACAGATTTTTTCTCCGCAGTAGGTTGCCATTTCTTTTTGCGGTAGACCAGTTGCCATCCAAGACTATAGAACTCAGTCTGTCATGCTATTAACCCACAGCTGGGGAGAAGAAGAAGAGGATTCATACCTTTTCCAAGGGTATTAGCAAGTAAGTAGTAATGTAATGGATTCGACTGGGATCGAACTCGGCTCTCCGATTCCTCAATCCGAGCCGCTATCCATTACTTCACCTCTAGGTATAGTAGATAAGGAAATTGAACTTATCTGCGATCTAGGTAGTTTCGCCAAATACCACCAATTGCTACAAAACCAAAACATTAACCTGAAAACTCATATTGTTCTTAAATAATCTAAAATATCGAGACTTTCATATGCATGTCGCCTAACCTGTTCAGATAGTTAACTGTTAGCTATTTTAAAGCTTTCTGAGATCAATATTTAAAACTGCTTTAAGCAAGTGAAGACTCTTGGTCCTGGCAAAAACCATCCTTTTTCAAATCTTGCGGACTGGCGCTATATAATCACAAAGACCTTTAAGAAATAACAGAAACCACATCACCTGAGGAGTTTCAACAGCAGCAACAGCTGGAATGAATATCACATATAACCCGAAGAGAAAATAATGACATAATCAAGATGTTGACAATTCCACACTACTTAATAAATAAAAGGTTAGGAAGGAAACCCCCACCAGTACTGGAAAGAGCGATAAAAGCTACTGAACTTGAGAAACTCATTTTTCTGAAAAATTGTTTTAAGGGAAATATTTTATAAGTTTCAACTGATAGCAGTACTAGCTGCTCAGTCAATGGATACTAAATGTTTCCTTATATGAAAACGGCTAATATGACTATTACCATTTAGTAAGAAGAGAAAATAATTTTAAATTTAAAACGACGGTAAGAGCGTTATGACATGTTGTTGTGGTTTAACGAATACTTGTATAATTCAGTATGGTAGCAAAGTAAGTAATATTATTTTATCATTACCATCAACATTTGATATGTTACCAATTATCTATGGAATCAACAGCTTCATGGCTGAGATAGATGCTTCTTTCCAAACAAGGTCATTAGTCAATTCTAGAAAAAAGCCAAAATTTTGAATGCTGGTTTTCAAGGCAAATAAAAATTCCTTATCTAGAAGATTGGCGCAATATAATCGTTACTCTCTTTATTTTAATCCATTTTGATCTTCGACACCACGAAGTTAACTTTAACAGACTTCTTGTAGAGAAGAAGTGGATGTGCGGTTGGTGTAATGGATAGTAGCACGGAATGAGAAATCGGAGAGTCTAGTTTGATTTACACTTTTACTTTAGCGTAAATACCATTGGGAAAGGTAAGAATCAATTTCATAACCCCAGTCATGGGTTAAATAATAGAATTTGTAACTGTAAAATTCATTGTTATTCTAAACAAATTTGTTAATGTTCACTCGCAAAATAAGAATATTTCATACAATTCTCATAATATCCTTCGGCTTTAAGTACAAAGGGTTGATAAACCGTAAAAAACAAATCAACCAATCAGTCTTGTAGAGAATCATATTTATAATGACAGAGTTGGAGTGGATTCAATCTTCAGTATGCTTTCCTATAATTAAGGCCGTGTGCCACTTTCAAAACCCTGAAAAACAAACAAGAGTGCTAAACGGAATTTCTATGCAATATCAATCCTCCTACATGGTAGTGAATGCTAGACAACTTTCTCACAGACGAAGAGAAGTCGCGAGACAACAGAGATGTTGTACTACAGAAGGATGCTGAGAAAACCATGCACAGAACATGTGAGCAGCGAGGACATTTTATGAAAAAAATAGGAACAAAAAACGTTTGTGCTAAAGATCAGAAAGTAATAGTAGAATATTCTGTGATACATGGTGAGGAAAGAGGACTTTGAGAATTTGGCACTCACAAGGCTTTGAAGGCAAGAGGTGCAAAATGAAACCTACCTAACCAGCTTGTAACATCAAATGTGAGGGATAGTAAGTGGATAAAAATTGATTAGAGCTAACAAAGGAGAAGAAGTTATGGGGAGCCATGATCATTCACGTTCTGAAGATAGAGGGTACATAAAAGAAGTGAATTAAGTTTAGAAGAGTTACATACATCATAGAAGTTCGAGGTCGGGCACTTAATGGTTAACAAGCTTGTCTCGCGAGAACCATTATAACTGAGTAGTGAGTTCAATCCTCACTGGGTGCATCTGGCTTTGGGCCTTGTGCCACATCTAAGCTACGCTTAGAAAATCAATATAGAAATTCGAGGTTGGAATGGTGTTTTATTTCCTGTCTGTGTCAGAGTAAAAACCTCGAGACGAAGCAAAAAACAGGATTTCGAATTCTGATTTTTAAGGCAGACAAACTCTCCTCACTTGGATGAATGACGCAACATAATCTTCTAAAACAAATGTTATATTAGGCTATGAGCCTGTGCAATTTTGTCACGTTCACTCCTATATAGAAGTTAGGTACGGTGATGAGTAATCATTTACAATTGTCACAGTATTGTTTTTTAAGTTATGAAATGTTGGAAGTCAGAGAAGAAGAAGGGCGGGAGTAGAAGAGGGAGGCGAATAGTAGCAGCAGCAGAAAGACGAAAGAGAGAAAAAGAAACAGAAAAAGAAAGGGTCATAATGACTTGTTTCAGAAGGAGAGAGAGAATAGAAATAGCAGAAGAAAGAGAAGATGAAGAAGGAAAATGCATAAGAAGTTCACGAAGTAAAAGAAGAAAATGAAGAAGAAGAAAAATAAACAAAAATGGAAAGGAAATAACAAGTAGAAGAGGAAGAGGTAGAAAAAAAAAGGAAAAAGAAGAAGTAAGTATGAAAAATAAAAAATAACCTAGATATGATTGCCCTTCCTATGTGACATTCCTTTATCAAATGGATGGAGGATTCATTGACTGCGAAGAATTGCTTCTGCAATTAGTAAAAGACACACACACACACACACACACACACACACACACACACACACACACACACACACACACACACACTTAATCACAGCTCGATTCACAGCGCAGTGTTCTTCATCGATAGTCAGACCAAATCGTAATGGTAACTGTAATATTAGCCGTTGCCTTACAAGGAAACATTTGACATTCACTGACCGAGCAGCCAGTATTACTTTCATTTGAAATTTATAAAATCCTTCTCCTCTTTTTCAGGAAAATAGTTTTTTAATGTTCTGTATAAATTATCGGTCTTTCCAAGATTGATGAAGGCTTCCTTCTTAACGTTTTATTTTGAATAGTGTGGAATCACAACATCTTGATTATGTCATAATTTTTTTCTTCAAGAGATAAAAAAATGTAATATATATATATATATATATATATATATATATATATATATATATATATATATATATATTACAATGAATCATACATACAAAAAAGTAAATTAGTAAAGTTAATGATATAAAATAGCGAAATCCGTTCGCTAAGAAAATTTTAAAGATACATTAACCTACTAATCACTAAATAAATATTATGATCTTTGTTTTTTTTAAAATTATAAGCTGTATAAGGTCTTTCTTAATTACGCAAATACTTTCGACTGTACATTCAGTCATTTTCAGACATGGGAATTATTTTTGGTAAAATTCAGGTAGCATCAGAGTCGAAAAAATATAATGCGAATCGAAATATGTTTTTTTTTTTTAAAAAAAATATGTTATTGATAAAGGATACAAACTTTTGGAGGTAAATTTTGAAAATTTAAATGTCTTACTGATGACGGATACAAAATATTGATTACATAATTAAGAAAGAGACAACCTTAAGGTTGTCTCTTTCTTAATTATTTAATCAATTTATATATATATATATATATATATATATATATATATATATATATATATATATATATATATATATATATATAGGCAGCATATTATCATTAAGACAGGTTTGCTTAAATAATTTAGACGTATCATTAATCCGCGAACTTGAAAGTTTCAGAACGAAAACTAATCGACATGATATGTCTAAATTATTTAACCAAATCTGTCTGAATATATATATATATATATATATATATATATATATATATATATGTGTGTGTGTGTGTGTGTGTGTGTGTGTGTGTGTGTGTGTGTGTGTGTGTGTGTGTATATATATATATATATACGTATAAAGGATGGTCCTAGTCGTAAACCAATTTTCAAATTCACGCATTCTTCAGATGATTTGAAAGTTTAAGTCGTCTGAAGATTGCATGAGCGTGAAACTCTAACTGCGACGAGGGCCATCCTTTCAAAGGAAATAACACCTTCAAGCTTCAGAGTTGGTAGACACTACAAACAAAATACTCAATGTAGGTATATGAAATATATACAAAATACAGACCAAATATAAAATATATAAACAAAAAACACTTATATTTTACTTTTACCAACTTAAAACTTTTACTCGCAGGTAATAGTAATATATATATATTTTCATATATATATATATATATATATATATATATATATATATATATATATATATAGAGAGAGAGAGAGAGAGAGAGATTTACAAACTTTGGAGGCGTCTTCCTCACACCAAAAATAGGAAAAACGTCTATATAAATATATGTCCACAAATCCCATGCCTTTGAGTTATTATGTTTAAAGAAAGTTTACGGTAGATGACACTAGGTTACATTGCTTATTCGTGTACATTTGGGGCTAGTCTGTCTTTAACATTCAACTTGTGTCGTAGTGAGTTAAATGAGAAGTGTTCTGATTAACAATGGCAGGATATTCATATCGTGAGCAGGCAGATATGGTTTTTACATACGGCCGCGCTAATGGTAATGAACGCGAGGCTGCACGACTGTATCAGATTGCGTTTCCAGACCGAAGGCAGCCGAGTCCTCTAACCTTTGCTGCTGCTTATCGTCGCATTACTGAAACAGGATCCGTAGCACCACAAACTGTGTAGCGAGGAAGACCGAGATCCGCTCGTACGCCTGACCATGAAGATCACATTCTACAGGCTGTCAGAGACGATCCAGGTATGAGCACATATCAAGTGGCACTAGCATGCGGCACATCTCATAGTACCGCATGGAGCGTACTTCAAAAGCAGCTCCTGTATCTGTATCAAATATCAACGTGTACAGGGCCTTTCGCCTTCTGATCACTCACTTAGGAGAACTATTGCCAATGTTTTATTGCACAAAATGCCATCTGTTGTTTTTCTCTTCAGTCTTGTCTAAGGATGAGGCAACGTTTGGGGGAGATGGAATAGCAAATTTACACAACCAACATTTGTTGTCTAATTGGAATCCCCATGGCATAATGCAGGCTAGAAACCAGCATCAGTTTACTATTAATGTATGGGCTGGGATTGTAGGGGACTGTCTGGTAGGTCCATATGTACCCCTAGCACGTCTTACAGGAGCTGTCTACATGGACTTTATTTCGGACACACTTCCAGCAATGCTAGAGGATGTACACCTGCTAATACGAAAACGCATGTGGTTCTTGCATGATGGTGCTCCAGCACATTTTAGTCACATTGTTCGCGATGCACTGGCTGACATCTAACATGAAAGACGGATAGATAGGGGGAGGACTTGTTCCATTGCTTTCACGTTCTCCCGACCTCAATCTTTGGGATTTTTATCTGTGGGACCACCTAAAACAATTGGTTTATGCGGCAGATATTAATAATGCAGAGACGCTTTATCAACGAGCCATGAGTGCCTGTGAAACCATTCAGCACCGTGTGGGAATAATTGAAAGATTTCGCTAGTCAATAAACCGACAGGTGAATGTGCGTGTAGAGGCAGGCGCAGTACATATTTGTAAAAGTTTGTAAACGTATTTTTGCATTTTATCTTGAATTGTATATTTAACAGACTCTACCGTAAAATTTAAACTTAATAACGTAAAAACGAAGCATTTACAGACATGTGTTTATATGGACTTTTATCCTTGTTTTGGTGTGAGGAACCCGCCCGAAAGTTTGTAAAATCATTCTAGTACACTCTGTATATATATATATATACACACACTGCGTGCCAAATTATTATCAAGATAACTTTTTTCTAATATTTCAAAAACCGTCCAATCATTTCACACAAAATTTTCACACAATGTTGGTAACAGGGACCTGCGCAATCACTGAAATTTTCGTACTGATCTGCGCAATGTAAACAAACAATATATATATATATATATATTTACAAGCACGTGCCTACGCACGCACACACACACACACACACACATATATATAGTTATAATTACTTAGAAATTACTTGTTTACGAAAATAAGAAGTTAGCAACTAATGGATTTGGAAGCTCTGAACAAGCGATGTTCTTTTCTTAAATATGATAACTGAACTTTATTTGACGGTGAATGTCTTCCCTGGCTGAGAAATCTACAACTACGCCAGTCTATACGGCGATTTCCATTTCAATGGGTTACGCAGATTCGACCCCTGTCGAAAGGCACATATTCTTTATGATGATGCTTGAATGTATAAGCCGATCGACATGTTTAAAAAAAAACAGGGATGTTTATTCAATCATGTATATCCAATAAATATAACGTTTAAAGTAATAATATATATTTATTTATTTTGTTTAAAACTTGCTATATTTATAATGGAAGAGTTCTTAGTATTCGAGGTAGAGAATTTATAGATATAGACAGTGTAAACATTGGGATCAATACTGCATGGTGGCAAGCAGTTCCCTGTCACAGACTTAAAGATATTCAATCGGTTAAATTCATTATATTTTCAAAAATAACTTGTTAACATGTTTAACTTAAAAACGGAAAAAAGTTATTAAATAAAAAACAATGCACTCTTGGAAGAAATTAAAAATATATCATCAAGTTTACATGTTCTTTTATAAATTTGTCTATATTTATCAGCATTATTCTGAATTTTTCATGACGTGGAATCACATAGTTTTAAATATAGGAATCCCACTAATAAAAAATAATAGAAATATAATTATACACACACACATGCATACATATATATATATGTATATATGTATATAGTTTTTATCCCAATTTACTCATTTCTCTTTACGTAGGTGTCTGATGTCATCATTACCAATTCGTACGTCATCAACAAGGTCATCGTGTGAAAGGGAGTCCCCGCTTTTTTTTTTGTTTTTTTTTTCAAATGTGTCTTCCCCCAAAGTTGATGATGTCATCGCACTTCAGATGACGCAGACAAATGGCCTCCGCTTTGTTAACGTGCTTGTAGTATCTTGACTGAAGAAGAGGAGAAAAGGTTACGTTGTGTGCAGCAGTGTACATACGCACGCACGCACGCACACACACACATGTATGCGTGTGTGTGTGTACTGTCGCCTTCGTGCATATATGTTTATGTACATACAGTCATGGGTGTGGACTTAGTTACATTACAGAAATGCATGCATACATATGTGTGCAGTAGTTATAATTGAATTTGAACTGAAGGGACGGGAGGCGCAGTGTGTACTGGTTATGAATCATCGAAATACAAAATAGTTCAGAAAGGTCTACGTATGTGTACTTGAATACTTTTCAAAACAGACATGAACGCACCAGTCATTCTTTGTTAGTTAGCGATTAATCAGTACTTAAAAGTCATTATGCCGACAAATACGAGGCCCTAATTACCACGACGGCACCAAGTATGCGATTTGGTTGTTGTTTATTCACGAAATAAACCAGTTAGCTCTTTCGTAATAGGCTGGGAGAAATGAATTTGATAAGTGTTGGAGATGGTGGCATTTATTTGCCTCCACACACGGGAAAATGTGACACAGTCTGTTTAATGTGGGACCTTATACATTTGCAGCCGGACAAAGGAAAAAAAATGCCTGGTCCTCACATCCACTACTGTAGGCGTCTGGATTTACTCATTCCACCAGCATCTTTTTAATGGTGTCCAGGCATGTTTAAATTTGACTAGTCTCGCCCGAAAATGAAATAAGTCTGATGACTATGTCAGGAACGGGTAAATATAATATGAGCTGCTTAAGTACGGCATATGGACAACATAGTAGGGCAGTGAACGATGATTGAGCATATACTTGGCAACACTTTGGAGACAATTGTTAGTCGAGACGCAATGTAGATTTTATAAGCATAGTTTACATATAATCAAGTAACGGCTGAGAATAGAACTCCTAACATCAATGGGACGCGTTTGCTATTACACTGCAAGAAAAATTTTGAAGAGCGTAGGTATACAGTGATTTTCCAAGCGTAGCTCAGATGTGGCACAAGGAAGAAATTAGGGGACACCCAGTGAGGATCGAACTCACTACTCAGTCGTAATTGTTTTAGTGAGATAAGCTTGCTAACCATTACACCGCCTCGAGGTGCCCAAAGCGTGAATATATATCAGTAAATATAAGCCATCGAAATTACCATGTTATGTTTTATATATTTATATATTTATATATATATGTGTGTGTATGTGTGTGTGAAAAGTGTATATAAATATAAGTATGTATAATTATTTATATATTATATGCGAGGTACTTATTAGAAAGCGCTCAATATCAGAGATAGAGCTAACATATTTGGTTGGATAGATGTGAGTTTGTGACCCTGGGTTTCACGCTTTAGCGATCGTCAGAAAAACTAGTTTGTCTGACGATCGCTATCCAACCATATATATATATATATATATATATATATATATATATATATATATATATATATATATATTGAACCAACATCAGTTCGTAAATGACAATTTTATTGGGAAAACATTGACTTGCATAATAAAATCTGTAATGCACACATATACAGTGGCCTAAGAAAAGTTCTTAGTCAGGAAAAATAAACTACATCCAATTTCAAAATTTAACTACTTAAATTCCCAACTTAACATGAATAAACAGTATTTGGAACTAGTATGGAGTAGGTCCTCCATTTGCTAGTTTCTGTACTTGTATTGAATTTTTCATGGATTTGATCAAGTTATCAACAATCGTCTGATCCTCATTTTGCCACTCTTTTGGCAATGTATCTTTAAGGGTTGCTATTGACGTAATTTTGGTTGCACGCTCTCGAAGTTTTCGGTCAAGGTGCTCCCAAACGTGCTCTGTTGGATTCATGTCAGGAATTTCGGTTACCGTGGCAGTAATTTGATTCCTCGTGATTCCTTCCAGGCCTTTGCTACTTTGCTCGTATCACATGGCCCTCCATATTCTTGAAAAAAAAGTAGATATTTTTAGTCAACCTGATTGGGTTCAAATAGTAGGAGTAATTCTTTCTCTAATATTTGAAAGTATTTTAGACCATTCCACGTCTCGTCAACAAGAATCAGCTAAGATTTCCCTCCAAACAAGACATAGCACCATACCATTACTCCAATCCCTCTATGTTTTATGGTTGCCTGCAGACATTCAGTGTTCCAAGTTTCATTCTGATTTCTCCAAACATAAACCTGTCTCGAATTCGAATATTGGCAGAATTTACTTTCATCTTTCCAAATTACAGACTGCCAAAATTCACAATATTTGCTCTCGAATTCTCTTGCCCAGTTCATACACCTGTCCTCGTTAACCTCTGAAATCAAGTGATTCTTTCTTGCTACTCTTCTTTGATAACCTAGCTCTTTTAGAATCTTTCTCATCGCATATGGCGACATATCCATGCTGTTGGCGCCATCTTTGACGCTCTGAAGGCGGTTTCTGATGACTTTCCTCTTTGGTCTTCCTGAATGTTGTTCCACAGGACAAAGGCCTTCTTTAATAAATTTCTTGACAATATTATTAAGCGTTTGATGATGAACCTGGAAAGATCTAGCAATTTCTCTATTTGATGTACCACAGTGATGCAATCCTGTTATTTGCTTTCGTTGGAATTCACCAATTTCCTTACTTCCGCGAAATTTGATTGCAAAAATATAAGTCAACTATCGTTCATAGATGAGAGTAACACGGTATTGTCTGAAAAAAAAGAAGATATGTTATTACACAGGCCAAAATTGCTGTAAACAAGGGTGGATAAAACTTTTCATAGCCCACTGTATATATACCGCATATATATATATATATATATATATATATATATATATATATATATATATATATATATATACAAAAATGTAAGGAGAACGAAAAGAATATAAATTCAAACGTTCAAAACATTAATTTAAAAGAGGGCTCGATACCAAGAGTAGATCAATAGTTATTTATTATAAGTTGTTACATACGGACATACAAGTAATCACTAAAAAGATGAATATTTGTGTCAGTGCTTAAAAGTTAAGCATATGCATCTTTATAGCGTTTATTTGTTTGTCCGTATGTAACAACTTATAATAAATTATATATATATATAAACACCTAATATAGAGTTTACACTTTTCAATGTTTCAGTTTATATAATTATAATTAATTATATTGCTCTGTATAATTAAAATACATCGAGCTCTTTTTTTTTCCAGAAAATGTAACCTTTTATTGGTCAACACTTCATCAGAAGAGTCGTTGGCAACAAATAAAATGTTAAAGAGGAACGCTGAAAAATAGACAAATTAGGAGGACACGAGGAACTACAACTAAAATAAAACTCAATATCATTTAATATAAAATAGGGGAGAAGCAAAAAAACACAGGGGCGGGGGGAATGGCTAAAAGCAGAATAAATAGTTCTAGTCAGTATAAAAAGGAAAATATAGACTAAGAAGCTACCCCCCAAAAAAAGAACGAATAAATTTCTCTTTCTGTCGGAAACAAAGACGGTCGGTGTATTTTAATAATATATACTCTCTCTAAATTGAGCAGTTGTTTTACCGTCCGTGCTTTCCCCAAAGTGGGAAACCACGAATGTTTTCGTACGCATAAACTGAATTATTTAGAAGGTGTTGACCTATTGCGAAATCCTGAGTCCCAGTGGGGTATGAGAAATTTCGAAATCTGTCATATTGACTGGCTAAGAGACGAAAGGCAATGGCAGCATACATTTCGGTAGCTATGTCCCGAGACCCTCGCTGTTGCGCAATATACGAACTTGTATGCGGGTTACTAGCAGGACTGAAGTGTGATACATACAGCCCAAACATAAAAACTGAATGGGGTTATCGGATCCTCAGATCCTCATTTGTCGAAATTGACGGGAGAGTCCATCATATATATATATATATATATATATATATATATATATATATATATATATATGTGTGTGTGTGTGTGTGTGTGTGTGTGTGTGTGTGTGTGTGTGTGTGTGTGTGGTGGTATATTGTCCCGCAAATAGATATTGAATGACGGTAGACAATAACCAAAATTTAACAGTCATACCAACTGCTGGTCTTTCTCTCTCTCTTGTTTTTCAACGTGAAAAATACTACCAATATATTTTCTCTAACACCAAATATTTTACACCACTCTGATGACACAGTACTCCAAACAAGCACAGTTTTCGTCGGCATGTTAATCACACCCATCACAACTACCCCGTTCGAATCTTTTTTCTTTTCAACCTACAAAAGACAGAATAGAACTTTATAGACATATTAGCAAAATGAAATTCTCCCAATCAGGAGGAGGGTCTTGTCGGTCATCTCACTTGGCTTTGCCAAAAAACGCTCGTTAGGGGGCGCTCTTTAAGTAAAAAAAAAAAAGCAAGAAAATTCTCACTCGTTCTCTTTTCCCCCAATGCTTTCAGATGTAGTCGAACGTAGATAAAGAATGATGTCGTTGGGATGCGTTCGGTTCCTTAGTCCTCTGTTGACTTTTAAACTCTCGCACACCAACATATATAAGAATAAAATATAAGAATGTGCTGGCTGTGTGTGCGTGTGTAATACACGTGTGTGTATATTCATGTGTGAGAGAGTTCAAACGTTAATAGAAGACCAAAGAAGCAAACGCGTCCCACCGGCACCATTTTTTTTATCTACGTTCGACTACATCTGAAAGCTAACTTATCAATATGTTTTTTTCTACTTACATTTATATACGTTGCAAATTAAACTAAGCCCAACTAACTATTAAAGAATGAAAAATTTTCGCGGATTTTGACGTCATCCTGTTTTTTTTGTTCAAATACGTGAATTGATTTGATTTGTTTGTTAAACGGCATACCAACTCCTTTTGTGTCATTAAATGCCGAAATTTAATTTTCTTGG
>CAHIKZ030002090.1:5462500-5475000 GCA_903632075.3 Acanthosepion pharaonis | reverse complement strand
AACAGGTTCCTGTTCTCTCTAAACTCTATAATAAATGCAATTCTGCTTCTTTCTTTCCAGCTTCTTAGGAATCATCTTCTGTAGTTCCTGTTTTTAAGAATTTCTAACGAACATTCTGATCCTACCAACTACGGATCTGTTTAGTCTTGTATATTTTTTTGTCAAAGTACAAGTGGTTCTAATCATCTCGGAATTGGTTAAGCACCTTACTTCGCGTGATCTTCTCTCTGACAAATAATATGGGTCTCGTTGCTTCTCCGGGTTAAATGCCGACGTTTTAACGGTTTTTACTGAAAGAGTAAGAATTTCGAAGTACGAGGGCTGCTTTAGCTATTCCGGAGAGCTTTGACAGGGTTTGGTATGCTGGCCTTCTTCGTAAGTTGAAGTATTTCTAGACGAATTTTTCATTTGATGCAATCTTACTTATAAAATCGCGAAATGAAGACACTTCTATGTAAATTCAGGTGTACCCCAGCACTCTTTGCTAGGACCTACTTTGTTTTTGATTTTTATCAACGTCCTTCCCGATGTCATCTGTTCTCGACTAAGTATCTCTACGCTGATGACAGAGCTATTTACTCTCGTCTTAATGATAGTTTCGATAAAGTCAAATTGGCAGATGAACTCGAAAATGACATTCAATCTGTTGATAACGAGCAAAAAATTGCTTGTAAATCTTAACACCTCCGAAACGAAAATGCTCTTTTTAATCATCTTAAAGAACCTTTCTTGTCACTTCTATCAGCATGACAGATGCTAAACTCCAGGAAAGCAACGTAGCGCCTTCTCAGTTTAAAGTTTTCCACTGATATGAACTACAAGTCGAATCAATTGTTAAGTCTGCTGCTAGAAATGCCGGTTCTTTATGTAATGCTAGACAATTTTTCTTACTAGACTCTATCTCATAGCGTCATAAATCTATCACGCGTCCGTGCATTGACTATTTTTGCTGCATCTGGTCTGGTGCTATTGTTATGTATCTAGATATTCTTGGTTAAATTCAAAGAAAAATTTCCAATTTCATCGTTTCTGACCTGGCATCTCGTTTTCAATCACATCCCTGTACCTTTTCTATAAATATTTTCATGGTAATTGTTCTGATTGCATTTCCTTCTTGGCATTTCATCGTCATGAATTTAAGCGCAGTGCTAGATTGGTAGTTAGGTCGCATCCTGTTACGGTTGATATTTGCTCGAGGTAAATGTTCTATGTTAATAGTTTCTTTTCGCCTGTGGAACTCTTTTCTGTTTTTTGTTTTCTTGTCTATTACGATCTTTAAATAATGCATTGTTTTTATTGTCCTTTTTCCTTAGTAAAGTTTTCTTACTTTCTTACACAGTAATTCTTGCGTTTTTGTAGCTTTTTCGCCTTGCTTGATGGAAATGATTTAAAAAGAATAAACTCTATTATTATGATAATAATATACATTAGAATCAAAAAATTGTTTCGTTGCAGGAGCGTTGAAAATTTCTCGGCTAAACTTCAACTTCTGAGTGAAGCCGAAAACTTTTCAGTGGGTTTTCATTTTTTTTTTAAATAAGGAAAAAGGGTTTTCATTTTTTTTAAAAATAAGGAAAAGACTATATTTGAGTTTGTTATTTTGATATTTTTTTTAAAAAGCGCATACAACTATATATTTGTATTGTTAAAGCAGTGACATTATTTGAATCAAGTGTTTATAGTAAGTTGCGCGAAAGACAGAATATGGCCTTTCTCTCACCTTTAGTAAATAAAAAAAACAGATTGTGCCATGATATTTCAGACAGAACAAGATCCAGAAGTACAAATTCGAGATTATTTACGCCACACATCAGCATTAATCTATACAGACTGTGAATACTTTGTTATTTGTGTGAAATTCAAACCCAGTTAAATCTAAATCATATGCTTAAAGCGTTGTTTTTCAGCTACCCTTAAAAGATTGAAGTCTCTAATATGTACTACTACTACTACTACGACTACTAATACTAATAATAATAATAATCGCACGTATTGACGAGTACCAAGGCCCGGGCGCTCTTAAAATGAAACCAGTCACAAAAATATGAAAAAATGCAAAAAATCGAGCAACACCGGTCATTTGAACATGAGTAGAGGTTTATCCTCGTTTTCTGTTTATGATTGGGTTTCTGGTTCTTTCTAAAGTCTTAATGAATCAAGTTTCCCCAGCTATGGGATAAATAGTTAGATTTCTATCTGGAAAAAGTCATTGCTATTCTCAAAAATTGTTAATGCAATATTCACTTACAAAAAAGAAGGAATTATTCTTACTATTCAAAATACGTTTCGTTTTTTTTAATTACCCTTAATAGGCTGATAATCCGTACAAAAAAAAAAAAAAAGAAAAAAAAATGAAAAAAAGGAAATTAATTATTCTACTTTATCTTTTGGGAAAATCGACGGAACATGTTCTTTCTTTTCATCATTTGGCAATGTTTTTGCGAAATCAACCTCCGTAAATATCCACCCAAATGAGGGCCAGCATCGCAGTTGAAATATCTGCGTATTTCATATTGGCGTTAGTGATTGGGGTTCGAGCATAGATACAAAGTTCGGATTTTAAATGCCTATTTTCAAGACAATCAGTGCTAGTTGACTTCAAAATTCTGTTTTTACGTTGACCATAACAGAGAATGCTATTCATAGTTTAATTGATAATCGTTGTACGTTAGTGTAAACTGCCATATGACCCGTAAAAAATGATCGGCTTTTTCACGTTGTTTAGATCGGCATTTCTACCGAAGATGAAGATGCAGTTAAAATTGTAACACCCACAAATATCACATAATGTAATTTATATATATATATATATATATATATATATATATATATATATATATATATATATATAAAAACAGAAAATGTATTTATTAAGAAGAAAATGCATTGAAAAGGCATTCTTCATGGTCAATTTTATACTGGGCTCCGATATGACATCACCTACCATTGCAAAAATATTAGTGGCACAATGTAGCATGCGAACAGAGAGAGAGAGAGAGAGAGAGAGAGAGAGAGAGAGAGAGAGAGAATATCTATTTGGAGTAGGCTAAATTTAACACTTAGCAGACATTAGTGACTCCAGTAGATGAAACATCAGCTCTTTAGCTGAATACATCAGGTTTTTATTACTTGTTCCTCATATTCCGAAACTCTTTTCTCACACACGGGTTTGTTTCTCATTCCAACCTATATGGGCGAAAAGCGTAGTTGTGTAGCTTTCCAACTTCGTCTTATTAATCTTCACATTTGTTTGGTTATTATAAATAAAAAAGTTGCATGCCTATTGCAGAGACTTTTTGGGGATGTAAACACATTCTGATTGCTCGACGTCTACGCATTTCTATACGCAGAATCTATGAACTGTGTGTTGTAAAGCATTAATTCCTTTAATTTAATTAAATATCTCTGCAATTTGTGTCACAGTAGCCTACTTGCTCGTATTTTGCAGGAAAGGCTTCTTCACTTCTTGGATCGATATATATTGGCTATGCAATACCTTGTCAGAGGTTGGTGACTCCCCCCTCCTTAGATCACTGCCAATAGATACCCACCATAACTGAACATGAGCACCCTAAAAACCCTTAATATTGGAAA
The DNA here is from genome assembly GCA_903632075.3 of Acanthosepion pharaonis. NCBI lineage: Eukaryota > Metazoa > Mollusca > Cephalopoda > Sepiida > Sepiidae > Acanthosepion > Acanthosepion pharaonis. The sequence continues at coordinate 5,471,406 of CAHIKZ030002090.1, read as the reverse complement.
TGGTCTGACACAAACAATATGACATTTATCAAATCCACTCAAATCTTGTCCATAATTGTAGCATTCAGCACTCAGAAATGTATTTACTTGACCCTAGCATGCAAGGTTGTCACGAGAAAGTAGTTGTCGTTCTTTTTGCATACAGCTGGTCATACTATTTAATTCATATGTATATGCATCCTTGTGAATTGTTATATGTTAATATGTACCCTGCGACATTTTCAACAAGGTTTAACTAATGTCAGTAGAATTTGTATGATAGTAATACCCACAGTTCTGTAATACAAGTAGATATTGAAAAGTTCTCGCACAGACCAAGAGGACCTCCACAGAATGTTCTACAATTTTTTTTAGAATTTGGGAACTGGGTCGAAAGGAAAATTTTACAGCACCCATTGTGCTATAAACAATCTCAAAGAAATAGACATTGGAATCTTTAAAAGCGACTCAGCAGTTGTGGTTTGTGTATTTGTGGACGCGCTAGGGGAATCATATTTACATTTGTCAAAACAAAGACGTTAATATATGAAAAACAGTAACACTGCAAATAGTCTAAAAGATCAACGACAGATATAGTCACATTTCCGTCGTTCAATGACTAACAAAACTTAACAGATCATTACTATTTTTATGAAGGTGATCTGTATTGGGGACACCAATTTTGTGGTCCTACTAAGCCTAGCAAATCCAGATTGCATTGAGTTAAAGCAAAGGATTTTCTTACAGACTTATCTAAGCTTGGATTGGAAATAGGCCACAAATATGGGGCGTATACTGAGACGAGGTTGCTAATCGCTACACTATTAAGGCAAAAACTTATCCCCAGCCACGCGATCCTCTCAAAATAGAAAGTTGATTTATAAAAATGAAAAGAATGCGTTATCTTCTTTCATGTGTCATGTCCCTTCAGGACATAGGTGATTTTTGTGACTGTCAACGAACACACGTTTGACACTTTTGTAATGTCAACGAATACTCGTTGTCACTTTCGTAATGCCCGTTGTAGTAGAGACTTTGTAATCGCAGATACAATTATAGTAACTCCATTATTGGTGTCAGACGCCTTAGAACAACACTCGCACTAGTAGTACTTGCTCGATAACACTCACTCGAACAGTAATCCGTATTGTGATCCGAATAGAGAAATAGTATAGTGAACAGAGTAGAGAATAGAAATGACGATTCATTAGTAATAGAGGATAGAATAGAAATAGCGATCCGAATAGTAATAGAGGATAGACTAAAAATGGCGATCAATTAGACATCACGTGACTTCTTACTTATATGCGTTTCCTCTATGGTCACGTGGTCTACTTAATTCAATAATGGGAACACCTGTGTTTGCTCTCTTGCGATCTAGGTTCAAACTCAAGTGTCGGTAGCGACACTTTATTCCTATATAACAGTGATCATGTCACTTCATGATTTCCTATTCTTTGTAACTCTTAGCGATCTTTGTCTTTTTACTATCACCTACCATTTCCTGTTCTGGCATTTATTTACACAAGCTCTTGAGACTGGTTACTCCTGTCTTTCTGTCCCTCTTGACTTCAATATGTCTTGTGAGTGTCAAATTTTCCGAGTTCTCCTTCCTCATTATGTATCCAAGAAATTTCAGCGGACACTTTCTGGTCTTGAGCGTTCTTTATGTTTCCATTTCCCATAAAACTTCCGCTTTGCTTACACGTTTCATCCTTCTGTAGAACCACATTCTTATTGTCTTTTCTTCATCTGTGAGATCTGATATTACAGAGCTGTTCAGAAGTCTTTTCTTGATTTTTAAGAAAATTTCCCTTTTTTTATACGTTGTTTTGCTTTCAAAATGCATGTTTTGTTATTCCAATTCAACTTCTGATTTCATATTTCCCATCGTCTGTAAAAACACTTTCCAGATATTTAAACTTCTGTACTTGCTTGATTTTGACATCTCCGACCCAGAGCTTGCATCTTGGGCTTTTTCTCTCGCTGACAACCATACATTCTGCCATCTTTCAATTGATTTTAGTGCTTTCATCTTTCTTTTACCATATTGTTTAAAAGTTCCTGCAGTGTTCCTTCTATCTGCCATCAACGTAGTGTCATCTGAACATCTTATGATGTTAAGATTGTATCCACTGATAATAAATACGCGTATGATTTAAAATTCTCTTATGATTATCTCGCTCTAAAGCACTGTGTCTCATCCTTTGTTATTTCATGGCGCACTTGTAGACTAACTAAAACTCTGAGGCGCACTTGAAATTTTAATAAGAAAAAATGAGTCATGAAATTTGAAAATAGGAAAATTATTAAGTCCCCTGAAATAACCAATTATTTATAAGACATCGCATTGTGTCTCTAGCGTTTAAAAAAGAATGATTTTTTTTTAAATATAAAAAATAACTAATAAATTACTCTTCTGCTAATTTGAAGCGCACTTGGTCAACTTTCAGGGCGCATTAGTGTTTCCGGGCGGCACCGGCTGAGAAATGCTGCTCTAAAGTTTGAATGAATTAGATGAGAAGATATATCTTAGAAACTTTTCTATTTTCGCGTACTTATTGATTTTGCAGGTGAGTTACTCGCAGTATAAGTTCTAGATGATTCTAATATATTCGCCCAAACAAATCGAGCTTATCTAGCAGTTCAAATAGATCTTTGTGTTGCATCTCATCAAATGCTTTTGTATAGGCTATAAAACATAATTATACGCCCCTCTGCATTTTTATTGCATTCACTGATATAATTCTGATCATAAATATTGCATTGTACCTTTTACGAAACCACAAAAAAATTCGTAGCATTTATAAGTGAATTTCAGTGATGATATTTAGATATTTCTATATAGTTTTATTCAGCCGTATATGTGTAGATTTGTTTCCCTAGATTTCGCTATCTATGAAGCAGATTCTATTCTCATATAAATTGCCATTTTTTTGGGTGATGAACTGGTGTGTGTTTTTTTAAAGGCTTTAAGAGAACTGAAGTTCTTAGTATGAAGAGGATTTTGTAGAGTTCGAAATACGTGATAATCCGAAGATGCAGGTTTAGGTGAATTCAGCGGGTGTAGTAAGACATCTTAAGCTGTACCAATTTCTGCTGGATTTGCAAAGAGATTTTACATCTCTTTGCAAATCCAGCAGAAATTTGGGGAATTTTACATCTCTTTGCAGACCTAGTTTTGTCCTGATGGAAGACAACACCATCCCGATTAACCAATTTCATGCTCTTTTCATCGATTGTTGCCAGTATGAGCACTTTTATTCAATGTCTGATTTTACGGAAGGTAGTTCGTAATATACAAAGACCTTTCAGTCTAACCAGATACAAAACATCAATTTCTTTGGATTCAGGTTGGCTTTTTTTTTTTTTATCTCTGATGTTGTTTTTTTTTTTCACCTTGTTGTAAACGATGCATTTTTCATCGTCTCTGAATGTTCTTTTCAAAAATAGGCCGTTTTCGCTGCTTTGATCAGAGAATCACTGATGGAAATGGGATTCAGTAATTTTTCCGTTGAAATGTGATGCACCCAAAAATAAGAAATATCTAAGTACACAGATGTTTTCAAATGCCTTACAAGGCTCATATGAGGTATGTGAAATATCTCTGTGACGTCCCGTATTGTGTGACCGGGATTATTTTTAATCATCGTGTAGATTTAGTCTTTAAGCCTGCCAGAACGTTCTGGATCTTCCACATAAAAATTTCCAATTCTATACCGAGCGAATCACTAACGAACAAAACACTCAGCTATGGCACCATCTCTATAAATGACACATACCCTTTTGCTGTTTGTACAGCTCTGTTTTCCTTTTTCGGAAATAAAAGTGCCTCAAATGAAAAAAACGCATCTCGTTTTCCTCTATTTTCACTTTAAAGTAACGAGTGCGCTGGTCGATTGTCGTAATACACAGCTTAAAACAATAGCAAATAAATAGGGCGTTATTTCAAACACGTGTATCCACTGGAAACAGCATTTTTAGTGTTAGTAGATATATATATATATATATATATATACTTATATACTTAGTTAGAAACAATATGAGTGACTCTCAGTGATCAGTAATTAAAGCAAACATCACTGATAGTATAGAGCTATTTTATAAATTATATAAATATCTTGCAAATTGTGATGCTATAAGGGAGTGTAAATATTTTACTATAGAAAAAAAGCATTGTAAATGATTTTCCATTGAAAACTTTACAAACCAATTTGATTATTGATATAGATTGCAAATAGTGAAAAAGGGATTGTCACTTGTCAGGAATTAAAATGAAACAGAACGAAGACTTATTTCGTTTAGTATTGTGCAACTTGTTCAACAAGGATCACGTTGTTACAAGCATAGAATAACAAATGACTTGAAAATGTTGAAGGCATATTCAAGATTATCAATATACAGAAGAGATGTGCGGTTAGTGTAGCAGATATCGGCATTGGAATCGGGGAGCCGAGTTCTAATTCCGGTTTAGTCTGTTTCAATTACTTTCACACAAATAATATTCAGAAAGACATGAATCCATTACTTTCTCACACCGCCACTTCAGCCACAGCTACGGGTAAAATAGCAGGGTAAATTGGGCCTTCTAACCTTGGGTGGCAAGCATTAAAAATCTCTGAATTTGAAACTGTGCGAAAGTTAACGAGAATGTAACACTTGGGTTTATGGAAAAATAAAATAACAAACGAAATTAGCTGCGCCTACTATGGAGCAATGGTCATCAAATAAACTTTGCTGCCGTGCTGTAATGTGTTTAATTCCATGTAAGTGCTCCACTGTGCTGGCCTTAAACCAGACTTAGTTAATAAATAACTAGTGCTTTTGAACCATAATAAGCGAACCGTAGTAAATATCAAAAGCCTGCTTAGTAGATAAAAATGTTGTGTATTTCCAACCTGTGTTGGAGATCAGTGTTCAACCACAGTAAAAGCCTTGATCGAATACTGATTTTCAAGGTAAGCAAGAGCTTTAATATTAGTGCAAAACTGTCATTCCAACCTTATTTGGCCTCTGCAGGATTAAGTTAAACTTAGTAAATATCAATTCCGATCATCACAAAGTACAGTATTAAGGTGGCCTTATGTCAAACTAAAATAATTAAAGCAAATATCTTGGGCGCATAGCGTAGAGCAATAATTTTATAATTTTCGATCTCAACTGGATGCACAAATGACGTCATACTAACTTCAGCTTAATATGTTGAATGCCTGCCGTAGAGCAGTTGTTAGTATGTTAGCTTCGCCGATATTAACTAGATTAGTAATTTGATTCTATATGCACACCAAAGTAAAGTGAGTAATTTCATACTAATTAGATGCAGCATTTTTTGCACTTGCCCCACTAAGCTAAACTTAATATTTGGCCACGTGATACAGAGAAATGCGTAGTAAGATAGTATCGGGGATCATTGCGATTTTAAGTGAGCTCACCAAATTTATGTCCCCGTGCCAGACTTTGCTAATCGTAACCAGTATTTCTGCATAATTGAAAGGCTGTGACGTGATCTCGCTTCTGTTGCTTCTTTAATATTTATATCAAAGTCCACAATAATAAATCATTTTGACATGCATGCATGCTTGCATTTGCAGTTAAACTATCGACTCAAAAGAGCATCAACCCAGAGATCGCCGGATACGGCGTCCCGGATCGGATTAGCCAGCTCCTAGAATCCTGGATATTAAATGCACCAATGGCTGATGCCAATTCCAGAAAGTATTGACATGAACTAGTCTGGTAGAAGAGAACAAGAACAAACAGTTCCCAGGCTTAGAACAAGACAGCTCATTCTAGGAAAAAAAAAATTCAATCAATAATGACAGCGACGACGACGACGATGACGATGATGATTTAGTGCACGTATCTTGATGTCCAACCCGGGAATTCGCGGAAATAGCTGTGAAGATACTGCATATATTCCTCTGCTCTCCTATTAAATGCATAGTGCTGCTGCTGTTGCATTTAACACCGAGAGCGCATGCACTGAATTTAGTCGACATAGGGTCATTACGAGAAAATTCAAGCAAGTCACCGGGTTGAGACCTCTCGTCAAGCGTTCACTGAAACAATGTTTCTATGCATTACTACCGCTGTTATTACTGCCACTAAGACAACTAAATCAGTCATAATGTAAATTTTGAAACGTTGATTATTTGAATGCACATTTAAATGGCACAACATCTAATTAGCACTTCGTATGTTAATAAACAATAAAACGGTTTTATATCACATGTCGATTATGATATGTATAAATTTTCTCAGAATTTGTTGAGGCAAAAGTGACATGCGCTAAAACAGGTTAAGACTAATGGGAATTTAATGGGAATTTAAAACTAAAAGTTGCAATTTCCAGATTTTTATTACGCGGATGTCGAGTTTGAAGCTAGGCCTGTTAAGAATGCAAAATTATATATATATAGTGCCGCGCAAAGGTAAGTGAACTCCTAAGATAAAATTAACAGGATTTGACGCATTTTTTCAAGATAATCAACAAATCTTAATTAAGCTATATATACACACTGAGAAAAACCTTTATTAAACGAATTACAACCACATTTAACATTTTTTATCAAGATGGAATATAGATATTTAAAAATTAAAATAAAAAAAAATATATATGAGGGACTCATTTATTTTTGCGCAGAGAGTCAATGCGTGACCTCATAAAAGATGCAACGCCTTTTATGCAGATACTTCTCCACTTGAGGAGTAACGATTTTCCAAGAGTAGTTTAGATGTGGCACAAGGCCGAAAGTATGTGTCACCCAGCGAGGATCGAACTCACTACTCATTCGTAATTGTGCTACCGAGACAAGCTTGTTAACCATTACACCGCCTCGGGGTGCCCACTCCACTTGAGGAGTATGTGCATAAAAGCCATTGCATCACACACACACACACACACACACACGCACACACACACACACACATATAAATATAAAGATATATATATATATATATGTGTGTGTGTGTGTATGTATATATATATATATATATATATATATATATATATATTCATTAATCATTTCACCCCAAGCAAGGCGTGAATGTCACTGTTACGCAGAGGGTTGCATGGAGTGGAAGTGAAAGAGAAGACTGAAGGATACAAGAAAGGAGAAAAGATGAACGGGATTCAAGAAGTCAGAAGATGGTGCTTGACGTTGCATTTAAATTTTTGAAAATTGCAGTAGACGGGTGGGGGGGTTCCACAGGTGGAAAGTGCGAGAAAAGAAACCGTTAGCGTAGAAGTGGCAGTTGTATTTAACTATTTAACAGTAAAAGGATAACAATCTAGTAGCACGCTTAAATCCATGTGATCAGGGCACACCAGGATAAAAAGGCCCTCGGAGCCGATGCCATGAAACTATTTGGAGAAAAGACAGCAAGAAACCACGTAACGTCGGTGAGAAAATAACTGAAGTTGAGTTGCCTGGTCAGGATCGATTACATTGCACACACACACACACACACACACACACACACACACACACACACACACACACACACATATATATATATATATTATGAAATGGACAAAGTCCGACAATTATTTTAAGACATTTTATGTTTATACATTCTTTTTATAGATAAAAATATTTGAGTAAGTGATCTGTTTTATAATAAACAGTATTAAACAACATTTACCGATTGAAGTTCAAATACAGTAAATTCGTCCTTGCTAACCGAGCGCTCCTCTGTATCCAAATCGGCAAAAGGCACGTCGAGCTATATGACGGTTCCGTATAGGATACAGGTTGGAATCCTGTCGGAGGACGAATATTTTCTGTGAAAATTTCTCGGACATTCAGGCCGGTAAATGTTGTTTAATACTGTTTATTATAAAACAGAGCATTTACTTAAATATTTCTATCTATAAAAAGAATGTATAAACATAAAAATCTCTAATTTATATCTATATCTATCTATCTATCTATCTATCTATCTATCTATCTATCTATATATGGGTGTAATAGTAAAATTGGACAAATCGTCTAATGGCATAATTGCCCACTCCACAAAAAGTTTAATATCTTAAAAACACTAAACTAATTGTTTTCTTTTCCCCCCAGATATTTAGATAAGGCGTTTAGCCATTTTGACACCCATTGTCATAAAAATCACTGAAAAACCGTTTGAGTTATTCAGCTAGAAAGAGATCAGGTAAAAATAGTTTTCTGCCTGCCCCACTGTCTTCTAAAATGAGCAATGGTGAGAGGAAAAAATATCATTCAGGCCTTCAGTAATGGTACCAACATCCATACTCTGGCTTCCCTCTTTAAGTTCCATTCAAGAACCCTCAAGAAAACTGTGAATACGTTTAAAAAAGAGGGAACATTAGAGAGGAAAATTAGATCAGGAGGTCACAACAGAAAGAGGCATCACCATTTCAATTTAGAATCAAATAGAAAGATCCAATAATAAGTTTGGCACGTGAGAGAGGACTTTCAGCTATGACAGTCCAAAAAGCAGTGAAAAAAAGGCATGAAAATGAAATCGTATCTGAAATGTGTGAGGCATCTTGTTACTCCGGGACAGAAAGTTAGAAAGTTAGAGAAGGCGAAGTTCATCTTGAATATGTTGGAAAATGATCCTGGAATAATATATATACCTTTTAACTTAATTTCAATCCTTCATGAGCTTCTGATACTTAGCTATGATTAATTAATGATGAACATGTCATTTTCGTTTATGACCGATTTCATCACGATTCTTCTGTTAAGTTTGGAGAGTAATTAAACATTCTTATTACTCAAAGTAGAGTCCAATAGTGTTATAAAAAACTGGGGAACGCAGCAGGAATGTTGGAGCGCTGTTTAGTGTTCTGCCTTGTAATGTGCAGAGAGTCAATGCGTGACCTTTTAAAAGATGCAACGTCATTTATGCAGACACTTCTCCATTTGATACTTCTCCTCTCCAGGAATTGGAAC
>CAHIKZ030002090.1:5437500-5457500 GCA_903632075.3 Acanthosepion pharaonis | reverse complement strand
ACATGTATTTTTATATATTTATAAATGGAAATGCTGAATTTTTTCTACGTATACGCGTCATTATGTTTGCAAAATTATATAATTCTGCATTTGATTTGTAAACGTCCCTGATATATCTGGATATATATATATATATATATATATATATATATATATATATATATATATATATATATATATATATATATATATATATATATATATATATATTTACTTTGCAAATATTTTATGTTAATGTGCTGAAATATATCAACATCTAATCATTAAGTAAGAACTTCTATTCCTCTCGGCCTAAATGGGTTCCAAATATTTTTGTTTGCATGCTAGACAGTCAGTTGGCAACACTGGAGAAGATGATTTTGTGTATGTAGAGATGCACAGAATCGTTCTCTGTGGATGACGTACTGCGTCGTTCCCATAACTACCAGTGGTTGGTGTTCGAGCCCAGATAAAAAAAAAAAGAAAAGAAAAAAAAAAGACACTGAAAAAGTAACAGCGACACATGCTTGCCTCGTTTGCAATATAGGAGGAAAACATTCTTTTTCTATTCATTAAATTAAATTGAGTTAAGAAAATATCTAAAATACATAGAAATTGTGTATTGTTGCATACGCTAATTAAGAAAGGATTTGGAAGATTTAAATTTAATTTAAAAAGTTTAAACATCAAACTATTTAAACGAAATAATTTAATGTAAATTTAAAATTTTAAACACTATGCATATGTGACATCCTATCATATCCTATCTATCTATCTATCTATCTATCTATCTATCTATCTATCTCAGTCTGTTCATATTTATCTATTTGCATAAATGCAGTCCAGTAGAATATATTTTCTGCTGAAATTACCGTATAGTTAAGGAATATCGGTCACATTTTATTTGGTGAGGAGATGGGCGCCATCGAGAAGTTTATTCATGCGATGCAATGGAGGACACAGCATGGTATGCTAACGATTATTTCACTAACAGGTAACAAATACACACAGGCATACGCAAACACGTACGCACGGATGTACACGTAAACAAAAGCACATATGCACATACACACATGCGCACACGAATTCATGCACATACACACACTCGAACACACAAAGATACACACAGATGCACACATACACGATAACATGCACATATACGCATGCACCTAAACACACACAAATACGCACACACACACGTACATGCATACGCACACACACACACGTACATGCATACGCACACATGCACACATACAAACGCACATACACAAACATATACCCTAACATGCACACACGCACACGCAAATACAAAAACCAACATACACGCACAGACATACTTCACGCACACACGCATACACAGGCGCACACATGCATACGCACAGACATATGCATACATGCACACACATACTCACGCACGCAAACATCCACATACGCGGGCACGCACACACTCACAGGCACGTACGCACAAATACATACATGAATTTTGGAAATCTTCGAACTAGCAACTTACAAAGAAACAAGATATAAATAGGAAATGCAGTTTTATATTTTGCATTCGTGGGATTTGAAAAAAGATGTTAAACGTCCAACGAGACACTGAAATTCTGGTCCATCTATCAATCTTTTCACATTCCTGAATATATATATATATATATATATAGTACAGGTAATCGATCCGTTGGCATATAATCCCGGTGGATCCTAGTAATATTAATTATTAAAACTGATCCACAGAGAGTTCGATGTCTTTATTTTAACAGAGCATATGTATTTTTTACAGCAAAAAAAAAAAAAAAAAAAAATTACCTTAACATAGAGATAGTCTATTTCAAGCCGTTCTGTACGCGGCTATGGGAGACACATAAAGGGCTGGTGATAGTCAAGATCAGAACGGCTTGAAATAGAGTTATGTTCAATGTTGAGGTAAGTTTTGGTTATTTGTTGTAATATATATATATATATATATATATATATATATATATATATATATATATATATATATGCATGAGTATAATGGTGTATTTGGCCAGCAATCTCTCTTTTGCGTTAAAAACGACTGACAAGGAGCTGCGGTTCAATTTTTATTTAATTTTTCTTCTGTTCTTTACTGGACAGAAATTATGTAGAAATTGTGTGAATGTTCTCTATGTCCGAGCGCTTCCAGTTATTATTTTAGCGATTATCAAGGATGATTTCACTTTTGCCTTTAACTGAATATATGGATATTTTTTATGTATATATTTATGGTTACAGAAGTGTTTTATTTTTTAATCATTAGCTTTTTTAACGAAACTTTTTCGTATCATTTAATTTAAAAGCGGGCCAAAATACAAAGTAGACCAATTATTTATTTTAGGATATTACGCCGAAAACATGTCAAAATCACTACACAATTGCAGTCCTGTTTCGATGCTTATCAATGCATCTCATCAGTCGATTGTAAATTACTGGCGAGTGAACAATTTATTTAGATTTAAAACAAAATACAACCTCTTTTTACGAAAAAAGAAAAAAAGGGGTTATAAGGTTTGTCGGTTTGTGGGTTTACGAAGAAGCAAGAATTAAATTTTATAAATGGCAGCCAGACATAAACCAAAGCGGATGTAAATACATAAATTATACAAACTAGACAATACCGTCTCCTAAAAAATAAAAATGAAGTGGAGAGGTAATTTAACAAATATTCTTCGTGAATTTCCGGCATAATTTTTTTTATAGTTGATAAATAAATAGCTTCTTTAAGAAACTGGTAAATAGTTTAAACGTATAGAATTATTTGTTAAATTAATATGCTACTGTTGAATAAAGATTCATCATCTAATATGTTAATAACACTAAGCACTCAATGTCAAATGTAAAAAAAATAGCAACGAAATATCAATACATCCGTACAAGATGTTGCTAATGCTACCAGGAGAATAATACAAAATTATATTAAATCCAAATTAATCTTACAACTAAAATATAAGAAAAACCATAATCAAATTCTAAAGTTTAAATAAATTGTAAGGTAAAAGTTAAACTACGTTTACAATTTACTATTAATTCATTTCTTTAATTTAATAAGGAATTTTTATTGAATCTGATAATTTCCTATTTTTAATGTAAGCACAGAAAACAGGGTTCATATAAAGATCTACATGTCCATGCCGTTTTTAAAATTTTCCATTTCACCTTAGGAGTCTTATTATCATCTTTCAAACTCAAAAAATAAATGTGATGTATTATTTCTGTAAGTACTATTGGGGAAGGATAATATATATTGATACCACTTAGACTTGAAATAATTCTCATTACTACCAATATAGAATTTTTCAACCGCCGGATTCTCTATTGTAGAGAGAGTACAAAGATAAACAAAAGATTTAGTTAAACTTTTGTTTGGCAATGGGCATTGGTCAGAATTCCTATAATTACATTGACAATCATAATTAAGAATGTTTTTCTTGGAACGTGTATTATGATCCGGATTATTAAATTGGTTTAAAAATTTATTATTGTGTAACTTTATACTCTTCTTCCCAAGATTATTGGTGCAGCTATATCTTAGTTACACACATATATATATATATATATATATATATATATATAATCACACACACACACAAACACACACAATATATATGTATATACACTCACACACACACACACACACACACACACACACACACACACACACACACACACACACATACATATATATATATATATATATATATATACATGTGTGTGTGTGTGTGTGTATATATACATATGTAGGATGTATAATGATATCCTTAACGAAAGTGAAAATGATGAGAGAAGGTGGAGAATTTTTATATAAAGACGGATTTCACCCCTGAAAGAAACTTAGTTTATGCTTTCTTTGGTTTCCTCAATTCGACTAAAAGAAGAAAGACGAGACTATGAATTGGAGGAGTTTTTTTGGAATCCCTGCGTCTAAGCTGGTTGTCGCAAATCACATTAATTTTTCTAGATTATCATATGTTCTAGCATTGAAATTTTGAAGAAATTCCAGTGGTTGTCTTTAAGAACATCAATCCGGAATTATCTCCAATTCTAGCAAAGTTATTTAACCGCTGCTTCAAGTAGAAACCCTTCCCAAGCCTGTGGAAAGCGTCAAGCATATGCCCGGTCTTCAAGAACTCAGGCGTGCAATCTTCTTCCTCCCAGTACAGACCCATCAGCCTCCTCAGTATGATCAACAAGCTTTTTGAAGCCATAATCAATAAGGTCGTCAAGCACCTAGAAAAGAACAAAATCTTCAACGACGAGCAGTATGGATTTTGATCTACAGCCGACGTCCTAACTACCATCACTCACAGAATCAGTGAGGATCTTGACGACAAACACACTTCGATGACCATAGCACTAGATATCTCAAAGGCCTTCGACAAGGTATAGTAGAAAGGCTTACAACACATGCTCTCCAGTTATGGAATCACTGGAAGGCTCTTCACGACCATAAAATCTTTCTTAACAGGTAGGTTCCCGAATGTAGTTATCAATGGTCAGTTCTCCGGAGCCCTTTGAGGTCAACACAGGCGTCACCCCCAAGGATCATTCCTTGGACCAACTGTCTTTTTGTCTAGATTAAATGATCAACCTAAGAATATACTCAAATCATTTGTATACATCTATGCCGATGATTATATATGGACGCACCTCCAAAACTCTCAATGGTCAGAGATTGGCGACTGATCTCCCTTCCGATTTTGCACAAACTCCTCAGTGGGATAAATACTGGGTGGTTACATTCAATGCTTCGAAGACTAAGCTAGTTAAATTCCATCATCGCCGATTTGACCCCGAAATACCACCAATTAGGATGAACGGAGATCCTCTCGGTGAAGCATCGTGCCTTGAAAGACAGTTGGACCTCAAACTCACACGCGACCTCAAGTAGAACTCGTATGATCCATTGCTGAGTTTGCAGGTAAAATGATCGGTTTTCTGTACCACTCCAGTAAGTACCTGACTCCTCCTGCTATCTTCTACATTAATAAAAGCCAGATCATGTCAAAAATGGCGTACTCTTGTCGCATTTAGGCGAGAGCTGCCCAGACCACACTCTCCAGCCCTGATAGACTTCAAAAGCGTCTCCGAGAACTTATTCACCATTCTTCAACTTCCACACAGGCGAGTTGTCGCTGTTCTACCGCTACATCCACGGTAAGTACACGGATAAATTACATCCCCTGGTCCCGCCGAAGCAAACCTTCACAGCAAGAACACGTCATGTCACATAGTAGCAAACACCCACATTCCATCCGTATTCCACTCGAACACCTTCTTCACACGAATCATTGCCCTGTGGAATCGACTTCCAACATGATGTTTCTTTGATCACCACAATCTTAACCAATTTAAGGCTAGGTTTAGCCGTTGTCTTCTACTCCTTTACACACAAAAGGTCTTCAAACGTAACAATCTACCTGAGTGGCCTCTGGGCATTGAAATGTTTGAACATCGCTGTAAAAAAATTAAAATAAAAACATATGCACGTACATACATACACGCACATAACATACACATGTATGCACATATTCTTACATATGTGTGCCCACACATACACCCACCCAGGAACATATATGCATTGGGGCTCATTCTTATATTTTATATACATATATACGTATACATGCCCAGCGACATATTTTGCACACACACACACACAGACACACACACACACGCGCATGCGCGCGCAAGCGCATGTACACAGAGAAACTTTTTAAATAAAAATATGCATACTTGTACACACATGTTCATACATACCATTATGTATATATACCTGCATGCACACATATATGCATAAGTGCACACACATATACATTAGTGCAGACATACACACTACAATATAATACATCATATATATATATATATATATATATATATATATATATATATATATATATATATATATATATATATATATATATATATATATAACGATAATGATAAAAAAAACACCTTAAAAATCTCAAGAGATTTTCTTAAAAGTATTCGGTCTGACGAGATGAATATAACAATATTCATGCAATAACTTATTACTGAGATGGATTTTAAAGCTGTTTTCTTAATTTATCATTATAAATTCCTCTTTAACTTACATCGAGTATATAGTTTGTGGGGCGTATTGTTTTTCTAATATTGTGGATTTGCATTAGGAATCCTGGTTTGTTTGCTTACATATACACGTATGCACAACATGCACACACGCATATACTCACTATATATATATATGCGCATACGCTCTCATACACTTATACATACATACTAGGGCCATTGGGCGGGTCTGTAGATTTTAAATCAGCTGACTAAATCTTTGTCCTTTTCTGCACCATGTCTGCATTTTTTACTTGCACATTCATTTAATACTCTTTTTCGATGGCACTACATTTAATGGAAGTTTTTTTTTCTGCCTGGTAAAAACTAACCGGGTATTTTTTCGACGCTTTCACTCTTCCAGTTGACAATCTACCCGACAGTTCTCACTCCGATCCCTAATGTTTTTCCTGGCGCCCTTCGATCAGCTGGTTCTATTGAATTTGCTAACCAGCTGTCAACTGCTACCTGGTGTCTGTGACAGGAGTAGCTGTAATTCTAAGCACGACCTTTCTTTTCTTTTTTTAAAAGCAGGACTGATAACTTGCCTTTTTATGTTCACGCCTTAGTGACTAAATTTCTGGTACTAAATCAAATGCAGGTAGAGGATCCACACGCACCCCGGGGCAACTTTCGTTATCATGTCTTTTAGTCCTTATGTATATGAACGAACTTACCTTGGTACCCTATATCTCTGGCCAGTACAACCTTTCTGACCCAAGGAGGAGTGCAGTTGCCTTGACTTCTAGGTAAACGAGACACGTACACTCGGAGTATCACGCCTGAATCTTCTTTCTTGTGATATTTTTCCCTTCATTAAGGGGTGCTGGAAGTAGACGATTTCTGCGCTTTGGCGTTATCCACCTGATCGTCAAGGATCCGAACCTTCAAGTAATTTAGAAGCAGGTTTATAATATCGGGGCTATTGTACTGCCATTTTTGTGAGTTGTTTCTGAACCGTGTATTAGTCTCCGCTAGGACTTCTCGATGTCATGACGAAGGTACTGCTACGCCAAGGTGTGGTACAAAGGTCAAAGGTACAGAAGGTCTCCAGCTATGTAATCATTGGAAGGGTCTTATCAATCATAAAATCATTCCTAACAGGACCCCTGCATGTAGTTATTAACGGCCATTCATCTAAGGTCCTGGTCGTCAACACAGGCGTCAACAATACCAGACCAACCCTCTTTTTGATTTACATAAATGACCTGCCTACTAATATAGTCAGATGATACGACGATATACGGGTACACCACTAAAAATCTTTACGATCAGAGATTGGCAGCTGATCTCTCATCCGATCTAGCACTAACTACCCAGTGGGCAAAAACCGGCTGATTACATTCAATGACCCGAAAGACAAGCTAGTTATATCCCATCACCGCCGATCGAACTCCGAACTACCGCCAATCAAGATGAATGGATGTACCCACAAGGATGGATCGTGCTTTGAGAGTCTATTGTACCTCAAACACACACCTGACTTTAAGACGAACTCGTACATCCATCGCTAAAGACGCAGGTAAAATGGTCGGCTCCCTGTAGCTCTCCCGTATGTACCTTACTCCGCATGCTATCTTCTACCTTTACATCAGATCAGACCGAAAATAGAGAACTGTTGGCGGCAGCTGCCTGTTCTTCACTTTCCAGTCTCGATAGAGTTCAAAAGCATTTCTGAGTTCTTGTGGGTGACGAATTATTTTCCATCCTCCAATTTCTCTCTTACAGGTCGCATGTCTCTCACTGCTCTATAGCTACTTCTATGGAAGATGCCCAAGACAAACTACATTCATTGGTTAAGACAGGTCTAACCTTCACAACTAGGATCCGCCATGCTACTTACATTGTAGCAAACTACCGGCATTCCCTTCGTATTCCATCGGTGAGAAGTAATTTCCAGTCGAATAATTTCTTTCCGCGAACCAATAGTCTGTGGAACAGAGTCGCAAAATGTTGTTTCCTCACTCACTACAATGTTAACCTGTTCAAGTTTAGCGTCAACTGTTATCTTCCTCTCCTATCAATATAAACTTTCCTTTAACGAAATCCTCTACCTCGAGTGCCCACCTGATATATATATATATATATATATATATATATATATATATATATATATGTATGTATATATATATATATATATATATATATATATATATATATATATATATATACAGAGAGACAAACAGAGAGTAGAATAGAGAGTAGAATAAAAGGACAAAAACTGTATCAAGTTCATAAACCTATACATATGATGACATCCGAAGAATGACAAGGTCTCAAATACGCTTAATTCAAGCTGTATAAACTAACTAAATGCAAAAGAAAGCAACACTATAAAATACCGAAAAAAAAAACCTTATTGAAAGACAAATTACGGACGCAAAAAAAATGAAGTACATGAAGAATTTATGGTTTGGTGTAGGGAGGAGAATTCGACCCAAAGATGCTGCACGTACAAATATATGAAAGCACTGGGCGGCTCTCTATATCACATCTTTCAATATGTCACTGTAGGTATTCCGATTACTTCTGGAATCGATGCCATATTCGTCGGTTGGAGGTTTTTTCCTCTTATACTAGGTATTTCTCCCACAAGATTTAATTCATTATATATATATATATATATATATATGTGTGTGTGTGTGTGTGTGTGTACGCACCGAAAACTTTCGTCACATACTATCTATCTATCTATCTGTCTGTCTATCTATCTATCTATCTATCTATCTATCTATCTATCTATAGTATAGGACAAAACTTTTGGGTTACCCTCTTAAGTGAATAATTAGTATTATGTATATTGTTACAAGACCCAAGTCAGTCCCAAAATGGAGTACCGAATAGAGATTTACTAGCTGCACTGGTAAACGGGTGTACTCGGAAAACGAGTAACCAGCTATTATATATATATATATATATATATATATATATATATATATATATATATATATGTGTGTGTGTCTGTGTTTGTGTGTGTGTGTAGATTTAATACGCCGAATAACAAAATTTTAGGAATGAAAAGCCCCTAAGATGATAAAATAATGCCAGTAAGATTGATGATGCTTATATATTAACCTTTTGACTAATTTCGTTTTAATCATATGCCTATATATATATATATATATATATATATATATATATATATATATATATATATATATGATAGTTGTATATTTAGGCAACAATCATTTGTTTATGCATGTTTCATTAAAACGACAGACAAGCTGCGACGGTTAAGTTTTTTATTTAATTTTTCTTGTGTTCGAACAAAAGCTTTCTTTTCTTGATAAGGAGTGTGTAAAAACTGTCCAAATGTTTTACAGTTACCAGCATTTTCGGCTATACCTTTAAGACATATTATAAAGAAATACATACCCCAATTGACCGAATAAGAAAATCAAATTAATTATCTATTATAAAAATTTAAGACAGCTAACCTTATCCTCAAAAATTACAACTTACCAGTTATGTCAAAATTACAAAAAACGAACATTATTCATGAGTTCAAATGCCCTTTAAGGAACTGTGTTCCTGATCAAACTGAACTCATAAATAATTATATCAATGCTTATCCGAACGCTTTACGTTACACCTATCTGATCATAGCTCCATTAGATCCCATTTAAACATACACACAAACGTACCAGACCCGATTAGAAACATACTAGTAGAAAACACAAATATAATAACTTCATCCCCCTATAAAAAAAAGATTAAAAATAATGGAAGCTTTAATAATAAAAAAGAAAAAAGCCAAATCTTAACAATATTAGCTACGAACACGGCCACAATGTGCTAACCGTATTCGGAAATTAAAACCATCCCTACCACACACTAAGACATACAAATAACGCACACACTCAATTAAGCGGAGAAATTGAATCATCCTTGATAATGGCTAAAGGTATAGGCGATAGGGCTAGGAATTATAAAACATTTGGATAGTTTTTACACACCCTTTGTCCAGAAAAGAAAGCTCTTGTTTGAACACAAGAAAAATTAAATAAAAAACTTAACCGTAGTACCTTGTCTGTCGTTTTAATAAAACATGCATATATATATATATATATATATATATATATATATATATATATATATATGTGTGTGAGAGAGAGAGAGAGTGAGAGAGAGATATGGTTATTAACTGTTGTTGTATGAACGTAAGAGGAGGAAGTAAGAAGTGCAATTGATGAGGATATGCAGGAAAGATAGTGGTTGACGAAAGTTTATATATATATATATATACTAAGCTAGAATGCTAAAATATTTTACCCATTAGTGAATGAAGTTCAATCTGTTAGAGAGGGGTTTACCAAAAATCTAAAATCAGACAATCCTAAGATTACCAGATGCCAGCAAAACGAACTAAAATTGTAAGTAAAATTTAGGCAGCAATTTCTTTATAATTATTATTTGAATATATCTTAAAATCCTTTAGGCAGATAAGGTTCCTCTTGTCCAATGTTTTTTAAAAAATTGCAACTATCAATTTTTACGCGTTTCTTCGAAATCCAGACGATGGCTCCAAATTTTTGGCTTATAGTTCATTCATAAATGATTAGTCGGTTCTGGAAGCATAACGAAGAAGTTACCGACACTTAATAGTGTACTAAGAATGAATCCCACTGGGTTCAACACAAATATGAAACTATACCTAAATAAACTGAGGAAAAAGCAAACTTTTCGTATCAACCAGAAAAAGTTTTACAAAGACAACCTTATAAAACAGCGTATAATTTACTTAGACATATTCTTGCAAGCATATAGAATTATTGATCAGTTGCAAAACATGTTTTAATTTAAGTTTATTAAAACATTCATTATTCATTAGGAAAATATTTAATTAACTATCAGGCAATAATAAAAGCTGATATTTACAAAGGGTATACATTTACATTTTGAAATATCATATAGTGGCAATGACCAGCTACTATTTACAAAGAAAGCGATTATATATATATATATATATATATATATATATATATATATAGCATAATGAGAAGCCACGTATACTTTCTTAATATGTATATATAGAAAAAAACAACTAAAAAGTTGCAAATTAAAAAAATAATAATGCTTTTTTATGAAAGTATTTATTTATATTTGATATTTCAGATCGACCTCGGTCTTTCTTCAGAAATAAGTGAATTTTTTTCTCATATATATAGGGGAGACTTGCGGCAAAAGATTTGGTTCTACAGAAGGATGCTGAGAATATCATGGACTGAACACGTGATCGGCGAGGAAATCTGAACGAAAATGGAAACAAAATGGACATTCTTTCTTACAATGAGAAAGTTGAAATTTCTAGGGAACACATCGAGGAAAGAAGGTCTGAGAGCCGACTTAAGGAGCTTTTGTAAATAGATTGTATCGATTCTTCTTATTACTCAATTTGAGATCGCTGCAGATATATCCAAGTGGGAGGGATTAGTTCAAAAGTAACAATGGAAAAGTTGGTGATCCCGCTAACATGTTATAGCACCTTCTAATGTATGCTTAATCAATCCACCCCAAACAAGGCAATAATGCCACTAACACTCAGGAGATTACTGGGAGTGAAAAAGAACGAAAAGACTTTACAAGGAACCGGAAACCAAATCCTAAACAGGAAAAAAAAAAATGATATGCTTCTACCCTGTTCAAAAGACCAGGTAGGAGTGTTAATCGGGCGATGGTTAAAATATTGCCGCCATGACGCTCAACTGTCAGTTACATGAAATGAAAACGAATAAAACTTCGAAATGAGCGATTTTCTTTTTTCTCGAAATTTCTCAGAGCAACTTTTAGTTCCTGATCTTTCTATTTCGATCATCCGATACAGTATCATTCCAAACGGTTTCTTTTACTGTGTACAGGTATTTGCTATTATTCCCAACACAGATGAATTCTCTCTTTACCAAATTTGGATATTTATTCTAAGAGTTCGTCATCGAAAATGTCTGTCATATTTTGCGACTGCTTAACAAGAAGTTACAAGAATAACGTTTTATTGGTTTGGTTAAAAAAATTTTGTTCGCTTTATTAAGTTACTCGTGTTCTTTTATTGTTCTTTTTCCTCGCTAAAGTCTTCTCTTCTACTCGCAGTAAGTATTTGCGCCTCAGTGACATTATCGCCTTTCTTGGGGTGAATTGACTAAAGAAAAAGACAAAGCCTTATCTGACGTACCTTTCTATTTTCTGTTTGTTCCCGGTAAACGTTTATTCGTTACAAAGCTAAATTGCTCTCGTAATTGCATCTCTTCAGTGAAGAGAGAGAGAGAGAGAGAGAGAGAGAGAGAGAGAGAGAGAGAGAGAGAGAGAGAGGGGGGGGAATGAGTGTGGAAAGAGTTAGAAAGGAGAGAAGAGTGGGAGAAGGAAAGGAGAGAAGTTGGAAAGAGAGAGAGGGAACAGGTAAGATAAGAAAGGGAGCGGCATAGAAATGAACAAATGAAAGGAGAGAATGGAGAAGGTGTGACAGAGGCGTTTCCTCCCTATTTTAATCTTAAGAGCGAGGGAAAGATGCAAAATAAGGGAGAGCTAGAGAAAGATAGAAAACACGATATAAACTATCGGACAGGAAGAGCCAACAGGAAGGCTAGAGAGAGAGAGAGAGAGAGAGAGAGAGAGAGAGAGAGAGAGAGAGAGAGAGAGGAGAGAGAGAGAGATGGGAAAAGAAACTATCAGAGCGGACGGGAAAGAGAGAAATATATATATATATATATGGAGAGAGAGAGAGAGAGAGAGAGAGAGAGGAGAGAGAGAGAGAGAGTACCTTGAGTAACATAAAAGACTAAACTTTTTTTAGATAGCTTTATTAAGCCAAATTTAATATCAAACAAAGTGAAATGGATGCTGGAAGATTGTATTGTGCAAATATTCCAAGAATCGGTGTCCTTGATTTAAGATAAGAATTCCAAATTTGGACTTTTATCTGGGTTCGAACTCAGGCTAGTGAAGCCAATTCAAAATACACAACTACCATTGTTCCTTTTGAAAGTCCAACGATTTTCGATAAGACATCTAAAAAATATGCCTTTTCAAATATTTGACACTGAACGGAAGAATATCTGTTAATTGTTTGCGAGCCATGCTAAAGAGGTTCTATCTATTAATTAAAATGATAACAGATATTAAATTATTTAAGAAGCGATAAAACGTAGAAGCATTTATTTGACTCCAAGAATTCTGTTGAAAAACGATTTTAAAAAGAAAAAGATAATAACGCTTTGGTTTGAATGTGGAATGAGTGGGGATAGAACAGAAGGGAAATGAAGAAATAGAAGAGATTTAGGATTTGTATAGAAAAGAAAAGAGAGAACGGAAAAGAAGAAATAATCTAGTAATAATATGTTTATATTATTTGGAGAAACGCGTGGAATTATGGGAACGAATAATGGATGGGAGAAAGTATCGAAGAAAGAAAAGAAGAAAAGAGGAAATGATCAATGGAAAAGAAGAATATGAAATTAGAAAAATAAAGGAAAAATGTGTGAAAAAAATGAAAAATTAGAAAAGTGAAAATAAGGAATGGAGAAATGCTGAATGCAAGAGACAGAATGAAAAATGAAAGAAAGGAAAGAAAAACGTAGAAATAATAAACAGAAAGAAAAATGAATGAAAGAAACGGTTGAGAAAAGATATGAAACAATAATTAACGCATAAAGAAGAAAGACAAATGAAAGAAAGGGAAAATAGGAGAAGGAAAAAAAAGGAAAGAAGACAGAAAGAAAAATGAAAGAAATGAAGAATTAAAAAAGAATAATGAAGCAATGATTATTCAGAAGAAAGTTAGGAAACTAAATGAAAGAAAAATTAGAAAAGAGAAAAGGGAATGAAACATTGATGAATGCGAGAGGCAGAAAGAAAGAAATGGAAAAGAAAATGATGCAAGGATTATTGAAGAAACAAAAAAGAAAAAATGGATGACAAAATGAAAAACGAAAAAAGGAATGAAGGATTGATGAATATAAAAGACAAAAAGAAAAATAAATGAAGATAGAAAAAATTAGGAAAACCAAAAAAAAAAAAAAAAAAAAAAAAATTAAGCAAGGACTGATGCAAAAGGAAGAAAGAAAAATATAAACAAATTCTATCGTATAGGAGCACAAACGGGATCTTTTACAAAGCAAGACGCTAAATACATTCATTAATCACTTTATTGATTTATTAATTAGTTTTCTACGGTTTATCAATCCTTTGGAGATTATTTAAAGCCAGAAAATACTTTTAGATCATAAGAAATGTTTTTCGAGATAATGACGATAAGTTTTACTAATTAATCCATGGCTGGGTGGAAAAAGGGTGGATTCATGCCTTTCCTAAGAGTATGTGCGCATAATTGAATACAAGGAAACTCTCCATTTTTTTGTTTAGCACTGCATTAGGCAGATATTGAAACAACGCTTTTATCCACTGGGCCATGTGTCCTTGATAAATATATCAAAATGCACGAGGACAACAATCCGAACAATGTAAATAATTACAATACCTCATCTCAGACACAGACACAGACACAGACACACACACACACACACACACACACACACACACATATATAAATATAGTCTTAAGAGATAAAGCGTATATAAATGTAAAATTGGACATGAGGCCAACATTTAGCGATGACAGTCTTGGCGTTGAACCCAGCGTCCATTTTTACACACGCACGCACACACACACGCACGCACGCACACACACACCGCTTGGTGTTGATCGCAGCGACAATTATTTAATATATTTTCTGTTTATACATTATGTCTATACATACAATGTACTTAGGCAAATGGTGTACTTAGGCAAATTTTAATTAAACTATATTAATTACGTTACCGGCCTAAAGTTCGAGAAATTTCGTAGAAAATATGCGTTCTTTGACAGGAATCGAACCTGTATTCCCATACGGAAACCGTCGTTTGGCTTGACGTGCTGACCTATTCAGCTACAGAGAATATATATATATATATATATATATATATATATATATATATATATATATATATATATATATATATATATATATATATATATATATATATATATATATATATATATATATATATATATATATATATATATATATATATATATATATATATATATATATATAAAAACGATGAAACAAACTTCAGACTACTACTTAAGTTTCATGCTACTATCGTGATCGTTAGGTAACTAGAAATGTGGAAGTTTAGTAAGGTCCTCTTTTCTGAGTTGTAACACTGCGAAGCGTACTTGCTCTGTCATGGCGATTGTGCCATAAAGCACGGAATATTACTTTCTAGTTAGGCGTCTTTCGTTTTGGTCTTTTCTTCTTAGTTTGTTTCCTTTTTGGATTTTTCTTCAGTTCGTCTCCCCTTGGATTTTGTTTTATTGGCTGTTGTTTTTTTTTTAACTTTTTCCTTTGGTCACCCGGCCGGCTTTGTGTTGCTTTTAGCAATACTTTGGATTTTGCGCACAAACGTACATACATACATACATACATACATACATACATATATATGTTCAGCGACATATATTATGGTTGAGGTGGAATATCATTGGAGTTAAATATTTAAATGAATTTTGAAATTAAATATAAGCTCAAGTTAATATTTAAGATTGAAAATAAGGTTGGAAATAAGAAATACATACACACACACACACACACACACACACACACACACATATATATATATATATATATATATATATATATATACACGCCGCTACAATGAAAATGTACACAAACATAGAGACACAATGACGGATGCATTTCTACCTTTCTATATTGAAGAACAATGTCTGAGATAAAAGGCAAGCTTAAGAGGAACGAAACAAAATATCTTTCTGTTAAAACTTTGTTAACAGAACTTTTCAGAAAATGAATTACCAGAATCCATTGAATACATGTATGCAATTGTTGTATTAAAACAATTAATTCGTTGGATTTTTTGAATTTTTAGAGGATAATTATTGTCCTTCCTTTTTTTGTTTTTGGCGGTGTTCTCCAATACTATGTTTGCTTTTCGAATCCTCTCTCTAATATTATCTTTTTGTAATAAGTTTATTTGTTTTGTTTATTCTTTTCTTTTTCCCCCTTTCTGTTTTTGAAGCTCTGTTGCTTTTCCCATTCTATCAATTTTTCACTTGTAGAAGGCATTTTTTGACGCCTTCACAATATTTTTGGTACGAATACAGAAGTTGTTCCGTTTTTGTAAAATTAAGTATGTGTAGAATGTGTAAACGCGTGTACATTAAACTGTGTGCTTTTAAATACAATATTTACTTCTCATCTTTTCGAAGCGTCATTCTCTTTCGTTCAATATTTCATTAAATGAATTCTTTTCGTTTCTTCCTGTTTCCTTCACACTGTCGTGTCTGCTGAAAACAACCCCACCATTTTTAATTTCATGAACAGCTTCGATTTTCTTTACATCATTGATGTCACGTATTATTTCAATGCAGTAAGCAACTATGTTTTCATTATCATCATTTCCGTCATGTCTTTTAATCCGCGCAATATCTATCTATCTATCTATCTATCTATCTATCTATCTATCTATCTATCTATCTATCTATCTCATTACTTTAAACCTTATATTTATATTTAGTGGATACAAGTGTTTGAGTAGATAGCACTTTCTTAAACAGTGTAAATTTAGATTTATCATCCTGTGATTTATTAAGTTTGAGAAGCCATCGTCAACACGATGTTCTTAGTCTATTTACCACGAAAAGCTTTCACAATCAATCATGGTTCAATTACCTTATTTAAGAAATGCCCATCTCTTTCTGGGATCCCACGAAGCCCATATTTGTTGGCTTTTATTTAATATCTGAAACGAATTAATGAATTTTATCTACAATCCGACATTATTTCTTGTTGCATTAACCAGTATATTTACTGGATATACTTGTTTGAATAGATATCCCTCTATTTTAAACAGTGTAAATTTTCGTCTACCGGCCTGTGTATGCAAGAGTCTTAATAAAGCAAAGGTGACTTCCGGCAGTTCGTACATGCCTGGCTCTTATAGGGAGACAACCGTCCATCGGATATCCGTTTATTTTAAACGGTGTATTTATTTTCGTTTACCGGCCTGGATATTCAATGAATCCTATTAAAATAAATATGCACCCTCCGGTAGGATATAAATATTCTGAACGTAGAGAAAAATAAATATACTGTTTAAAATAAATGGAGCGTAAACTCAAGTATGGTTATCCACTAAAAATAACGTGTAAAGTGATAAACATCTGTCGTATTAATGAATAAAAAATATATTAATTCTTTAGAAATATATATATATATATATATATATATATATATATATATATATATATATATATATAGAGAGAGAGAGAGAGAGAGAGAGAGAGATGTGCGTGTGTGTATCTTGTGTACGTGTGCGTGTGTGTGTGAAAACGACGAGACATTTTAAGAATTATTTGTCATAGATAATAAAAGTGGAAACGGGTCGTTAAAAATAAAGAGAGTGGAAATAATTTGAAAGCATCGGAGTAATTTTCATTATGTATTTCAGAGGCTCTAATAACAAAGGAGACATTTAGGTTTTGCTACACTGCGTCATAAGCTTCCGTAATATAAGCTACGAAGATCGTCTGATTTTTATTTTGAATTATACCCTGTCAAATTTTATTCTCCATATTTTCTCAATAACACCGGCATTAATTAACCGATGCTAGTAAAACTGTAATGAATTCGTTGTGCTGACAAATGATAACACGAGATTTAGTTCCTTCATTATTTAACTTGACATTTTATTTCACTCGAACGTTTCAATAGTATTTTTATGGAGTCGTTAACTTGAGACGAGTTCTTGTTTCGCTCGATGTCATTTTCCTAGTTGCTCAGCTATTCTAATAGTTGTAAGTATCGAAAAAAAAAATCCTCCAATCAAAACAGGAAACTTTCTTTTATTTTGAATACAAAATTTAGCTGCAACAAGGCGTCAGAACAGAAAGAGAACCAGCGAAAATACTTTGTCGATTGATTAATGAGTTGACAGGTTAGCAGACTTCATAAAAATAATAAAAAAAAAAAAACATTGCTGGAAAGCTTTGCATCAATCAAATAAAATGAAACCATGAAAATACTTGGTTTCGGAACTTTACAAAACACAACAAGATGCAAATTAATAAATTAATAATATATAAAATTAAAAGAAAATATTTTAAGAACAAAAATTCTGAAAATTTGCCTAAAATAGAGCAGCCTTTAATTTCTGTTTGAATTTCTGCGAAGAGGAGTCGTCATTATTTACATTATTTACATGGGGACATTGCTCTCATTTTTGTTGTTATTATCACAAACAGTTGATTGTTATATTCCTCGGCCTTCATTAGCTACTTGTCGATTATCCGTTCAAAATTCCCGGAAAGTTATCCTGGTCGACAAACACGTACTGAAAGCCGGATGACAGAACGGCCGAAATGTTATGACAGTAAAAACAAAGATGTGTACAATAAATTGCATGCAAACAATATAAATAAGAGTAGCCATTCTAGATAGATAATAAAGAACCCGATATATACATATATATTGCGCGACAGGCCCGTACCTTTTAGATAATCCAAACTACGCGTACAAATATACGGATTCGCTGTTTATCATTTTGGCCAAAGCACGGTCGGCAAAACATCTGCGCACTTTAGAGGCAGTATATATTAAATTACACCGACAGAAATTATCCGTTCTCTTTCTTTACCGGGAGACTAGTGAGTCTATATTCTCCTTTTTATACTCACTGGAATTATTTATTGAGGTCTTGGCCATATTCTTCCCCTCTTATTTTTTCCCCATTTTAATATTAAATTGTATTTTAGTTGTAGTACCTCGTTTTCTCCCAGTTTCTTTATTACTCCTCGTAATTCTTGTTAACATTTTTACTAAATCGCCAACGATTCTTCTGATGAGGGTTGGGCGAAAAGGTTACCTTCGGTGAAAAAAAAAGTGCTGCTTTTGTCTGTTCAATATATATATATATATATATATATATATATATATATATATATATATATATATATATATATATATATATATATATATATATATATAGGAAGAGGGAAGGCAGCGTCTTGGATTGAAGAATCGAGAGCCGAGTTCGAATTCCAGTCGAATCCATTAAATACACTTACGTGCTAATACCTTCGGAAAGGTATGAATCGTCTTCTTCTCCTCCCTCCAGCTATGAGTATATAGCAGGAGAGACTGGGTTCTATAGCCTTGGATGGCAAATTGTCTGGGAGAAGGACAACTTTGAATTCAAAACTCGCGGTGGCTCATTTGGGGACATTGTGGCTAGTGCCGCAGGTTTCTGTATTCGGGCGCTCAAAGAGCGTGGGTGGTTCTGCACAAAACCTTCACTACTATAATCAAATCTCATGTAAATCTATTTAAACACGGTGGGCAAAAAACCTGGATAGCATAATTTACAAACAAATTGGCATCTGAGGAAAAAAAAGAAAGATTCAGAAACCTCCGAAGAGGGCGAAAGAAATTGTCATGCACCTTAAATTTCTGATACAAAGAAGAAAAAAACCAACGAGTAATAAGTTAAAACGAAGACTGCTCAATACACTAAGTAGAGCAAAATGGTAAAATAAATAAATCCTAATGAGCCAGGTACTAACTACCTAGGTTGATAATTAAGATTTATTATATATATATATATATATATATATATATATATATATATATATATATATATATATATATATATAAATATATAAATATAGATAACTAGACTCGTTTCGAAAAACCCTCGAATTTTTTGATTTGCTAATCAAATCAATCTCGAGGAAAAAAAAGGTTTTAAAAAAGAAAGAGCTACAAACATGAACTTCTGCCGACAAAAATATCGCACAGATACAGGTCTGAAGCCCAAAGAAAAAAACCCGATACGAGTAAACAACTAACTAACAAAAGAGCTCAATAC
>CAHIKZ030002090.1:5330000-5435000 GCA_903632075.3 Acanthosepion pharaonis | reverse complement strand
TATTATATTAATATTGCATATTTTATGAAGTGCTGGATCCCGGTGTCTTTTAAATTGTGAAGATGTATACATTTGATTTTTCTTATGAGAAAGAAAGATGACGGTTTTGAGGGGAATCATTGAATCTATTATCTGTTATGCCACCTGCACATTCAAACTTGCAGCGCATGCTATCCTAAAAGAGTCAAGTATTGGCCAATCTCGACATTGCTTAACTTCGCTGATTGTACGAGAACCGGTGTTTCAACGTGATATGGCCGGTCAAACTATTTGGCTACAGACTAATATATATATATATATATATATATATATATATATATATATATATATACCAGCAGGGGAGCCCAGCGTTGCCCGGGGATGTAACAGTAAGAGATAGATCAAGTATCGACCATCATAAAGACTGAAAAATAAAATTGGCAAAGATTATTGTTTAAGGTTGACGGACATGCATGTCTTAATTAGTTTTTTTTTTTTTTTTTTTACGAATTGGTCAAACCCAGACTCAAACAAAAACATTGTTTTCAATCGTTATGAGTCTACCGACTGAGTAGAATTTTATTATAAACAATTGTCTTGTAAATGAAATTTTTAAAGCATTCTGAATGTAAAAATAAAGAAAAAAGTGTGCAAGACAATAAGAAACACTACCTGCCAAAAAAGTGAAGTTTTGTTAAAATCGGTTGAAAAATGTAGGAAATCCGATCCCATATATAAACGAACACACACACACACACACACACACACACACACACACACACACACACACACACACACACACACACACAAACAACCTGGGTTTTATAATAAGTATAACTCGATATGAGTTGTCCCCCTTTCATTCTTGTGATGACTCTTAATCGTGTTTTCAAATTGATTTCGTTCAAAAACAATTGTGTTTTTCCAATTTTGGGCGCTGTCAGAACCACCACAAGGTAATTTTACGTAGTCCTGTGAAGTTTTGTTGAAATCGGTTGAAAAATGTAGAAAATCTCATCCAATATATAAACGTACAGACACACACACACACACACACACACACAACCTGGGTTTTATAATAAGTATGATAATGCACGGACGAATTGTAGATTTGTAAATATGCAAGATATAGTAATAGATTTTCTGTATATACGGTGTTTATATAGACACAAAAAGTTAAGTAAATGCTCCGTTTATAATAAACTATTAACAACATTTACCGGCTTGAATGTCCGAGAAAATTTCATAGAAAATATGTGTCCTCCGTGTATGATACAAGTTCGACATTTTCTATGAAGTTTCAGGCCGGTAAATGTTGTTAATACTGTTTATTATAAACAGAGCATTTAGTTAACTTTTTGTGTCTATATAAATACCGTATAAACAGAAAATCTATTAATATATCTTGCACATTTACAAATCTACAATTCGTCCGTGCATTAAATATTGTTGCCATATCTGGTCACGTGCTCCTGCTCTTCATCTCGAGGTTCTTGACAAAATCCAAAGAAGGTAATGTAATCGATCCTGATTTGGCATCTTGACTTCGATTACTTTCTCACCGACGTGGCGTGGCTTCCCTCTGTCTTTTCTACAAATATTTTCGTGCCAGCTGCTCTGACGAGCTTTTTTTCCTGGTGTCCCGACAACATGAATTTAAATGTGCTACTAGATTGGTATCTAGTTCCCATACGTTTACTTTTGAAATAGCTAAATGTAACCGCTATTTCTACTCCAATAGTTTATTTTCTCGCACTTCCCACCTGTTGAACTCCCTTCCATTTAATTGCTTCCATGATAACTACAATCTTTCCATCATTAATACAGAAAATTTTTAACAGTATATATACATTTCTAATTCGATCGCAACTTTGCTAGGCTGGTTCCTGTTGTACGTATGAATGATGAAAGAATATCGAAAATCCATATGTACAGCCAATTGCATAGCCGTCCGGAGAAAGTGAGGAAACTCCTTTTCAGGTACAAAGATAAACTTAAGCAAAACATTTTAATGACATCCATTGAGGAAGTGGCTTCTGATCGTGTGAACAGGAGTAGTGTATATTTAAGAAGCATTACAGTTTTTGTGAAGTCAGTCATTGAACATGTACAAGACAGATTACAAAAAACCACTCTAAAATTCCTTCCCAAGGGGCGCTCTTCCTTGCCGTATATATGTAATGTCTATATATATATATATATATATATATATAATTATTTATTTTAAAATATGATTCCAACACGCTACATAAGAGGTCTCATGTTTCAAAACAAGAGCCGAAAACTTCAATATAATTATTTGAATTAAACTGAATTAAAGTAAGCTCTGTTCCATCTTCAAGCGAAATTCCAAAAAAAAAATTCGCTTGAAGAGCTTACTTTAATTCAATTTAATTCAAATAATTATATTGAAGTTTTCAAACATGAGAACTCTTATGTAGCGTGTTGAATCATATTTTTAAATAAATAATTATATTTATGCTCTACTTTTTTATCGAGCACTATTTTTTTTAAAAATAATAACAAAAATACTAAAGAACTGTGGATTATTTACCTAACGAGTTCTTTCCTATTTTCTATATATTTTCACTTATATATATATATACATATTATATATAAGAGAGAGAGAGAGAGAGAGAGACAAAGAGACAGAGAGAGAATGTAATTATAAATACAGGATTGATTGATTTATTTGTGTAACGGCATATCAATTCATTTTGGGGCATTTCATTCCGAAATTTCATTTTCTTGGAAGGTTTGAAGTAATAAAAATATGATATATGTTATTCTGCTTTCACAATTGAATACATGGTAGACGATTCTCACCTTTTTTTTTGCATACGCATGTTTATGGGGACATAATTACTATAGGTGATGATATTTTGTTTTAAGTTGTAGTTTTGTTGAAGGTATATTTTGGAATACCGCTTGATTTCTTTAAGAAATTGTAGGATATTATATAGATTAATATCCTGAAAGAGTCCTTTCATGTTAATTGCTTCATTTTATCTAACGGTGTTATGGGATCTTACCCATAATAATAATAATGGACTATTCCATACTTAATAAATACTGAGCCTCAGGAGTAGGAAAGGGAGTCAGTCAGTAGTTCACTTCTGAACCGACTGTTCGGTTGAATTCTCAGCCTTCGGGCGGGGAGGGACCCGAAAGAGGCTATGCAGAAGGGCGGATACTTTGCCGGGAAGGTAAACCGACCCTGAACCCGTTTATACGTGTTCAATGGGCATATTTTGGCCGAGCCCACGGGTTCCTAGAGCCCACGTTAAAACTGTTCGGATGAACTCTCTGCCTTCCGGACCTGACCGGCTACGCCGAAGGGCGGAGTCTCTCTTTCGGGGAGGTAAATCGACTCTTTTATACGGGTTCGATGGGTGCCACGGGCCTGGAGACACCCCTCGTGGGGGGGGGGTGACTGAATATCGTCAGTCGCTCGCTTTCTCGACCGACTGTTCGGTTGAACTCTCTGCCTTCCGTGGTGGGGGGGGAACCCGAACGAGGCTACGCCGAAGGGCGGAGTCTCTTTCGGGGAGGTAAACCGACCCTGAACCCGTTTATACGATGGGTATATTTTTGGCCGAGCCCACGCGCTCGGAGATCCCACGTTAAACCGGCTTTGTGCCACATGATGCCCTCGTGGTGGTGGTGGGGGTTGAGTCGTGTCAAGAGTCGAGTCAGAGGCAGTCCGAAACAGAGTCGCGTTCAGACAATTACAGCAAGACATTGGAATAGTGATATGGTCGAGAGTACATTGTTCTCTCTACTAAACCTGATTGTTTATACTAACACTTCTACTTCTCTGTATATATTCCTGTTTGTAATATATCTGTGTTATTCCATACCTGTGTTCGAGTTCTTCTTTATTGGTTCTACCTTGGACTATCACCGTGGTACAAGGAACCGGACCATAACAAGCGGTATATCCATCTCTATGTATTTGTGACACTATTTAGCGTTTGGCTAACTAATTAAGCGTGAAAATTAAAAGCGAGAAATACTTAAGGCGAGAAGAAGCTATTACGAAATACATACTGAGCGATGTTATTTTTTTAACAAAAGAAAAGTGGTAAAGATTTTATTTTCATTTGCGAAAAAAGTATTTTTTTCGCAGAAGATAGAAAATTCGAAAGATCTCGGATCTGTCAGAATTAATTTATCCTATGACGCGACGAATAAAATATAGCAATCTGCTCATGGCAATAATGAAAATTTCAAATTGGTCAAGAGGCTTACAAAACGGGATACTGGAAGATAATCGTAATTAGGTCGACGATGCGAACGAGAAAAGGATCAGCTGAGACCACCCCAAAGAAAATGGAAGGGAAAAGAGAAAAAGGAAAAGAATAAATCATTAACTATCTTTCGGAGATATCATTTGGTTTTGGAAGAGAACCACCTGTTTTATGTCCAGACCTTGCCATGATAAAAGTTTGTTACCTGGACAGATTGTTGGCGACAGAAGTACAAAGGCGTTGAGGATACAAGGATATTCTGATAATCACTTGACGAAAATCTCGTTGATGAATTCCAGATGACATTCAGTTAAGATAGAGACTTAATGACCACACTACGAATCGTGGGGGTCCCAGTCGGAGAAAAGAAAGAAAAGAAAAGGAAGATAATTTTTTTTCTTTGAGCGATAATTGTAAACTGATGCCAAACTAGCCACACCCACACTGCCGTGCGTTCATTGGCTGAATGGTGGCGTGAGCGATGGGCGAAGGTAAACATATGAGAAAGAAGGGAAACCTGTTGACGCCCTCTGAGGGGATTGGGGTGAGATACCAATATGAGAAAGGAAGAATTTGGGAGGACAATTCCCTTAAGAACCCCTATAAAACAGAAATTAATGGACTTCCAAAAATGGAAAGTGATAAATTTTCCTGTCCGAAAACAAAGGAAATCCTTATTGCGGATTTGGAATTATCGATGAACCCAAACCACGACAGGCCCCCACCCGATTTTGGTCGGCGTCCATATAAACGGAGTTACAGGGCAGAGACAGTGGCAGTTGGGCAGACGCAGACAGAGTGACAGAGCTCGCAGACCAGCCTCGCAGGAGCGGACTGAAAGATATCCACGCATTCCGACTTAGACTTCTAACCAAAAATAATTTTTTCTTGAAGAACGACTTAGACTCACACCACCAAAACAAGTTTTACGAATATCGCCTGAAGATACCAAAAACAGTTATTGAAAAACAACTTAAGATATTAAGACTCGCCTAAGAAACGCAAAGTGTCACGTATCCATGGAAGCGGTTTGGGAGAAAGACGCAGTCCTGTATTCAGCAACCAGATATAAAGCTACTTGTTATTCTCTTTTTAACACATTTGAGTCTTTCGAGTTGTTACTTTATTTTCTTTTACATATACTTGTGCGGTGTCACCTTTGCTCGAATTCGGTTTCCACTACGGCCCGACGACTGATTGATTTCGTCTACCTAAGAACAAATCACAACGTGGGTAGGTTAGACTAGAAATCAAAGCAGTTACTTCGGTAACCAGACGTTGGAGGCGAGCTGGGAACGACAAAGCTGATGCCGAATCTAACCAGATTTCCATCCGAATCAGCCAAGGGTTAGAACGTCACATTTGGTGCCGCGACCAATACCAAGTCACATTGGTCGTCACAGGATAGCACGGGAGCGACCATGATCACGTCACATTTGACGGGGGCAGAGGCACAGGGTGACGTCACAGGTTATTTAATGCCGAAATCTAAATATTTTGAACATAGTTTTATGGCTTTAGCTACAGATAAAATCTATGCTTGGTCATTTTGCTATAAAAATTATTGTTGGTAATTTCTGTTTTGAAAATGTATTGTTGGTAATTCTATTATAAATAGGTATCGTTAGTAATCTTTTATATAAAATATGTATTGCTGCTACTTTTACTATAAAATGTACTTTTATACGTTCATAGCGTTTGGTGGGGGGGTCACTATTTGCCCATAGCTGAGGCCCTAACAGGTGCTACCACCTCGGATAAATGGCTGACCTAGGAACAACAGCAACAGGTGGTTTCCCGTTCATCAAAACTTTCAATCTCTAGATCAGTAGCCTTGCTGCCGGATGGAGTTTATCGTCATATTCAGGACTCTTATAAATGCATATATATATATAAGTTTGTGTAGACAGATATCATGCAAGTGTCAAGAATATGAAACAAGCTAGTAAATATGTAGACAGTTAAATAAATAAATATGAATAGACTGAGAGATATATGAAAAGATTGATATATATATATATATATATATATATATATATATAGAGAGAGAGAGAGAGAGAGAGAGAATTGGGAACAAAC
The DNA here is from genome assembly GCA_903632075.3 of Acanthosepion pharaonis. Lineage (NCBI taxonomy): Eukaryota > Metazoa > Mollusca > Cephalopoda > Sepiida > Sepiidae > Acanthosepion > Acanthosepion pharaonis. Next base: position 5,428,692 of record CAHIKZ030002090.1, on the reverse strand, counting down.
TGACATAGATAAATAAATACTTTGAACTGCTTAATAGACAAGGGGAACGTTTATTATTTTTCAAAAGAAACTTACCGTTTGTTTCCCCGATTAAGATTATTAATTCCTCACTTTTTGACCCTTTACATGATTTTTCAACCTCCACTTTTATTAACACTTCCTGTTTATTTCATATTGAGAAAAATTCCGCTCTCAGTTATTAAGACAGCCGCCATATTAGGTACCTAAAAATAGATAGGTGAGAACCGGTTGAGATCAATAGACAGCTAGATAGATTGACAGACAGGTTTTTAGAAGAAAAAAATCTTACCATGGTGAAGATAAAACCATGGATATATTGCTAAACTGATTCAGTCAAGTAAACATTAGAGAAAGCTTTGTTTGAAGCCGTTCTCTCTCAGTCAAGTTTTTGAGTTAAAAAAATACGATGTTAGACATTTAAGCGTTCTGTGTACAAATTGTCTCGATACAAGGCAAGCAATACATGTTGTGCAACGTTTCTTTCAAGTCGTTGTTTGTCTGTGTTATGTATTCACAGGTCGTTTATGGCGAGACGTTTTTTGTCGATAATTGCTGTTTGTATCGAAACAACGAGATAAACTAAACAAGTACAAAATCAATCATCCAGGCGTAGGAAACACCGGGGAGGGTGACTTTGCGTGTACTTTTCATTAGAACGATGCAAATAACAAAGAAGAAAGGTTTATTAACTCGGAAGTTAGCTTACGAGACAAAGCAGGAAAATGGATGCTAAAAGGTCAAAATTCAAAATTCCTTCTCTGAATCGGCATTCGTTGCAAGAATTCCAACGTTTCAGCTTAACAATAGTAGTCGCTACGCATTATTCTAGGCATATACAATATTGGGATAAAACATTTTCTCATAGTGCAAATGGAATTGTGATGGTCTTTTTTATGAATAACCAAGAGTCGTCTCCCATTGTTTTATTACTCTCCTCTTTGAGAGAGCTATTTCTGTTTACTGGGACTATAAAAGGACACTATTCGCGAACCTTGCATTCTCAGTTTAATAAAGCTTTTTTAAAGCCTGCACTTTGTCATTACAGTCATATTAAACTAATCTTAGTCAAAGAGGGTAGTTTTATGTTTGAGATAGTTCCACATGACCAAATAGAGATATCGGTTAACATATACGCCTTCTTCAGAATCTAAGCTTTTAAATCCCCATTATTCTCGGAGGACTGTCGCAATACAATCTTTTTTCACTGTATTAAATATCCATTATGTATGCTACTGGTATTATATAATCCACTACTAACTGCTCCATGGCTGGGGTTATTGGCAACTAAACCTGTTTCCCTACCAGACTTTTCTGGCAAAGAGGATAGCAGCTCTCCCAAGCAGGATTAAAAACGAAACATGCGAAGGAGCGGATTAGCCTTTTTGTAGGGTCAATGGTCATCTTGCTCAATGGGATAGACTGGGCTCAGTAGCTATGAATTCAGCCAAAGCGATAATGACACGGCATCTCTGAGTGGAGGGTTTCCTAGACTGAAGTCACCGTCAAGGAATGTTTACCCCTTAATGAAATCAACGGTCACGGAAGCGCGACCAATGTGAGCCTTGAAGATGGAGGACAGCAGCTGTAGTTTGTTCTGAAGAAGGTTGGGACCCGCTAGTTTTACTTGTCGAAGACACACTAGACATGAATGAAAAGTTCTCAACCCAGATATATAGAGGGAAATGAGCAAGTATTAAGCGACACAGCGACCTTACGACCACACATAATCATGGGACTTATGATCCATATTGCTCACGTTGAAACTTCATCGAAGTTAAGTAACATCGAGCCTGGTCAGTACCTAGATGTGTGACCGTTTGGGAATACCAAGTGCTGTAAGATTGGATGTGCAGGTGGTGTAATGGATAATAGCTCAGAATTATAAATCGGAGGGCTGAGTTCCAATTCTCATTGGGTTCATTATATTCGATTACGTGCAAATAAACTTTCGAAAAGTTATAATCACCCTCTTCTCCCCCACCTCTAGCTTAATTATTAAAACTTATATGACTAAATTATTATTATCTAAAAAAAAAAATAATCTTACAATCTAAAAATATTTTCTGGCTTTAAATAACCTGTAAAGTGTTGATAACTATTCGATAATCGATCAATAATAAAATGAGATTTGAAACAGAAACTGAAGAAGCAATTCTATTTGATACGACCACCACCAAAAAAATAAAAAATAAAACCATGAAAAAAATGGCAGATTTTACAAGTCTAACTGCTTATTTAAGTCTTGATATCATTATTATGAGTGGAATTTTGGACTCATAATACACCGAAATTTCATTCACTCTAATGATAACATGTATAGAGAGACAACAAATGCTGAAAGTATATATAGAAATTCACTGGGAATTATTTTACGATAAAATACATTAAAATTAATTATTAAACAAATTCGCTTAATTTTTTCTCACGGTAACGTTTACATATGCGAGGGTTGATCAAAAAGTATCGGAACTGGTTCGATAAAAAGAAAACTGCAGCACATTCTACATTTAATCTATCACTTTGACAGGAGCAGTTCTTAATTTGTTTATTACATCATTTATTTATTTGGATTGATTATCTTTACTTGTTTATTCTAACGGTTAATTTATCAGGATCGGCTTGTTAGTTTATTTATTTGGATAAATTTAGATTAATTTATTTTACTTGTTTTTTATTATTTATTTATTATACTGTATATTCTTTTCGATTTTTGAGTAACGTAGTATTTTTTTATTGTTATATAACAGTTATAGCTATGTTTTTCGTCCGATTGTTGGTTTAATTTTTTTAAGTGTAACTAATATTTTGGTTTATGGTTTGTTAATTTGTTTATTATTTACTTTATTTATTTGGGTTCATTGATTTTGTTTTTTATTTTTTATTTATTTTATTTCGTCTATTTAACGGTTGTGATTTGGTAATTTGTTTGGGTAAATTTATTTTACTTATTTTATTGTCATTTTGTTTATTTATTTATTTTATTTTATTAGTTTTCGATTTTTACTTAAAAATCGAAAACTAATAAAATAAAATAATAATCTGGAATAACCTACAGCAATCAACCCCAAAAGTGAATGAATAGCTTTAATTATCTCCCCAAACCAAAACAAAACTATTAAATAAGCGATATAAACGAATTTTTACTACGTTGATAAAACACCAATTAAAATATAAATAAATAAATATGTAAGATAAGAAATAAAAATAAATAAAAAAGAGCAAAATAATTTAACCCAAATATATAAATAAATAAACAAATAAACGACTTCCGGCAAAATACCCACAAAAATAGACTACCCACGATGCACCACTGAACCGTATATATAAATAGCCGAGTAAAAAAACAACACACGTGGCCTGACGAGTACATCTACCATGAAACAGACTGTCGCCTTTAAGTGTTGACTTCTATGTTCACTTTTATATTTACACATGCTCTATCTCTGACATTGAGCACTTTATCCTATAAATATAGCACACCTTGAGAGTATATATATATATATATATATATATATATATATATATATATATGAGAGAGAGAGAGAGAGAGAGAGAGAGAGAGAGAGAGAGAGAGAGAATGTGAATGTTTAGATTTTTTAGCACCGTCTCCATTTGAATTTGGTGTACTTTCGCAAAGGCCCAGATTTTATTTACTACTACTCTATCACTCAAGAAAAATAAAAAATAAAATAAAATAAAATAAAAAAAAAAAAAAAAATAAAAAATAAGAAATTAACTAGATTTATTTCTTCCAACAATTACATAAATATTTTCTGTAGTTGGAAAATGATGATTAAACATAGAATTTTAAAAATGTTTCACTTAAAATTTCTTTTGGAAAAATTAAGCACTTAATTTGAATGTCGTACAGTGAAAATTATGAAGGTGAGAGACTGGCCAGGAATCTAAATAAGTGTTACTGATAGAACAGGAGACGAGGCACTGGGTGGAGTAATGGATAGCGGCTCGGGTGGAGGAATTCCAGTCGAATCCATTACATTCATTTACGTGCTAATACCCTTGGGAAAAGTACGAATTCTTATCTTCTCCCTCCAGCTATGGGCAAATAGCAGGGCAGACTGGGTTCTATAGCCTTGGATGGCAAGTGGTCTACCGCAGAAAGAAATGGCAACCTACTGCGAGAAAAAATCTGCTTCGTCAGTCGTGTATCGAAAGATACATGATCGCCTAAGCGTGTATCAAGCATGGCACATAACTGAACTGTCAATATCTGCATTGGTCTATCGCACAAGATTTTCCCTTTGTTACTCTTCAAATTATTTTATTCTGAGAATGCGTAGAAATAGCGCAATATATATTTGTAAGATGAATTTGGTATTTCAGTTATTTAGCAAAGATAACAGCCTTGGGAATGGTATGAATCTTCTTCTCCCCTCACTCCCGCTATGAGTAAATAGCAAGACAGACCCGGTTCTATAGCCTTGGATGGCAACTGGTCTACCGCAGAAACTGACAGGATTATCATATATACAGATATAATTTGATAGCAGCGTTATAGGTTTGTAGGGAAATAATTTTCCTATATATTTGCATTACAGTGTTTTTTCTTAAGAATTCTATTGAAATAATTTTACTATAGTTTCGTATCGAATGATTTTACTACAGGTTTGCATTGAAATGATTTTCCGATAGGCTTACATTGAAATAATTTTACTATAGTTTCGTATCGAATGATTTTACTATAGGTTTGCATTGAAATGATTTTCCGATAGGCTTACATTGAAATTATTTTACTATAGTTTTGATTTTACTATAGGTTTGCATTGAAATGATTTTCCGATAGGCTTACATTGAAATAATTTTACTATAGTTTCGTATCGAATGATTTTACTATAGGTTTGCATTGAAATGATTTTCCGATAGGCTTACATTGAAATTATTTTACTATAGTTTCGTATCGAATGATTTTACTATAGGTTTGCATTGAAATGATTTTCCGATAGGCTTACATTGAAATAATTTTACTATAGTTTCGTATCGAATGATTTTACTATAGGTTTGCATTGAAATGATTTTCCGATAGGCTTACATTGAAATTATTTTACTATAGTTTCGTATCGAATGATTTTACTATAGGTTTGCATTGAAATGATTTTCCGATAGGCTTACATTGAAATAATTTTACTATAGTTTCGTATCGAATGATTTTACTATAGGTTTGCATTGAAATGATTTTCCGATAGGCTTACATTGAAATAATTTTACTATAGTTTCGTATCGAATGATTTTACTATAGGTTTGCATTGAAATGATTTTCCGATAGGCTTACATTGAAATAATTTTACTATAGTTTCGTATCGAATGATTTTACTATAGGTTTGCATTGAAATGATTTTCCGATAGGCTTACATTGAAATAATTTTACTATAGTTTCGTATCGAATGATTTTACTATAGGTTTGCATTGAAATGATTTTCCGATAGGCTTACATTGAAATAATTTTTACTATAGTTTCGTATCGAATGATTTTACTATAGGTTTGCATTGAAATGATTTTCCGATAGGCTTACATTGAATTTATTTTACTATAGTTTCGTATCGAATGATTTTACTATAGGTTTGCATTGAAATGATTTTTCCGATAATTGAAATTTTTACTATAGTTTCGTTCGAATGATTTTACTATAGGTTTGAAAATGATTTTCCGATAGGCTTACATTGAAATTATTTTACTATAGTTTCGTATCGAATGATTTTACTATAGGTTTGCATTGAAATGATTTTCCGATAGGCTTACATTGAAATAATTTTACTATAGTTCCGTATCGAATGATTTTACTATAGGTTTGCATTGAAATGATTTTCCGATAGGGTTACATTGAAATAATTTTACTATAGTTTCGTATCGAATGATTTTACTATAGGTTTGCATTGAAATGATTTTCCGATAGGCTTACATTGAAATAATTTTACTATAGTTTCGTATCGAATGATTTTACTATAGGTTTGCATTGAAATGATTTTCCGATAGGCTTACATTGAAATTATTTTTACTATAGTTTCGTATCGAATGATTTTACTATAGGTTTGCATTGAAATGATTTTCCGATAGGCTTACATTGAAATAATTTTACTATAGTTTCGTATCGAATGATTTTACTATAGGTTTGCATTGAAATGATTTTCCGATAGGCTTACATTGAAATTATTTTACTATAGTTTCGTATCGAATGATTTTACTATAGGTTTGCATTGAAATGATTTTCCGATAGGCTTACATTGAATTTATTTTACTATAGTTTCGTATCGAATGATTTTACTATAGGTTTGCATTGAAATGATTTTCCGATAGGCTTACATTGAAATTATTTTACTATAGTTTCGTATCGAATGATTTTACTATAGGTTTGCATTGAAATGATTTTCCGATAGGCTTACATTGAAATTATTTTACTATAGTTTCGTATCGAATGATTTTACTATAGGTTTGCATTGAAATGATTTTCCGATAGGCTTACATTGAAATTATTTTACTATAGTTTCGTATCGAATGATTTTACTACAGGTTTGCATTGAAATGATTTTCCGATAGGCTTACATTGAAATTATTTTACTATAGATTAATACTGAAATAATTTTACTGGATTTTTATATAAATTATTTTACTACAGATTTCCATTGAAAAGAATTGGAAGAAGTTCGGAGCGTACAACGACCGAAACGTCGTGAATATGGCAATAATATGAGGATAACAGCCCGGACAATGTTAATAGTGTAAAAAGTTACAATACCTCATCTTAGACATATAGATAGATAGTACAGTGATACTTTTATTTTCTAACATGATCTATATAGATTTATATATACGGAAAAATGGTGTCTGTTAAACTCGCTTTGCCAACCAAAGTTTTAGAGCAGATACCAAAACAGTTATAAAATTGATTAAGCAGTCAAACCATCAAGGGTATAAATATTAGATAAGCTTATTTTAGTTTGGTACAAGAACAAGTTAAACGAGAGGAAGACGGTTTAGCGCCATTTTTTTTTTTAAATTTGAGAAATTCGGAACAAACTAGTAACAAAATGTTCCAAAATATTTACAAAGTTCGGTTTAGCCTGACAGAATGACACAGCAATGGGTCACCTTGTGAGAACAGAACTCATACGCGAATTGGTTTTCAGATTATATCACTAATTATCGAGCTACGGAAGGCCAACTATACCCACAACAGATTTCACTTTCTTATATTTTCTCGTGGAAGAGAAATTTAGTTGAAAGCCATTGAAATGTTTACGCTATTATTTTAATTATTTCAATTTCCTCCCCTTGAATGGAAAGTCTTTTAAAAAGCAAAGGAACAATTAATTTTCTAGTTAATTATATCTCCCTGCCAAAAAGACTCACTCCCCCTTATACTCTCCATTCTTAAGTTCACAAACAGAAAAATCGGTTGAGAAATGTTAATGCTATTATAATATATTTTTTTAAATTTCCTTCGCCTCCATTCAAACATTGGCTCTGAATAAAAAGTCATAAAACAATTGTTTATGCCAACGTACGTATCTTGCTATGCATCTATTTTCCCTAAAATTCCAATTCATCTAAAGGCTTCCGATTCTTAAATTAAAAGCGAAAACCCGTCGAAAAAGTAGATACTGTTATTTTAATTTTTCAAATTTCCTTCGCCTCCATTCAAACATTCTGTCTCATTCCTAAAGAATAAATAAAACCAATTGTTTTCTTCCCCAAATTCCAACCCTCCTCCCTTATTCTTCACTTTCTCTAATGAAAGAATACAATAAGCCTTTTATATACTTTCGTTTTTATCAATTACTATACATCAACCCTTAAGAATTTAAGCTTACATTGTTTTCGTTGTAATTTCTTAATTATGAAACTATTTATCAATTTATCTACCTACTTAGAGGACAGAAAACCAACTTCATTGTATAAATAGATAGATATGACAGGCTGATATAGATAGATAGATAACAAAATACGATACACAGAGAGATATATATGCACAAACTAAGATTGATAGAAAAGATATGAAGAAACTGAGATAGATAGATAGATAGATAGATAGAGAGAGAGACAGATAGATAGCAACAGGCTATGATAAGTAGATCCATGACAACAGTTTAAGATATATATTTATATAGAGAGAGAGGGAGAGAGATAAATAGATAAGGATAACTAAGATGCAACATTAAAAGATACAGAGAGATATGAACAACGATAAATAGATTGGATAGATAGATATATTGATAAAAACTGGTTTACGACATACATATATATATATAACTTTCTATCTAATTGTATATATATATATATATATATATATATATATATAATTAGACAGAAAGATAGATAAGAACAACTTAGATAAATATCAACGGATTTAGAGATATGAAGAGATATGAACAAACTAAGATAAGTAGAGGGATAGATAGATCGACAACAACAGTTTAAGATAGACTGATAGAAAGATAGGAACATCTAAGATAGATAGGTAGATAGATAGCAACATATTTCGAGATATAGAAAGATATGAACAAATGAAGATAGAGATGTAGATAGATAGGAACAGACTAAGCTAGCTCGATAACTACATATGATATAGAGCACTTGTGCCCATAAATATAACACACCTTAAAACTATATATATATATATATATATATATATATATATATATATATGGTTGGAAACAAAGTTCCCGCATAACGTTTTACATATACGTGTATTTATTTATATATTTATTTAGTTATAAGCAAATGCAGTATATTTTGATTGATTATTATTTATTTTCATCATTTCAGAGCTTCTTATAAAATACTAAAAATAGCCCAGCAAATGACCCTTACCCGTGAAAAGTAACTCACATTGTTGTTGTATGATTTTTAAAAGTTCAGACCTAAGCGCTGATGAATGGCAATGTTATATCAACCAAGTATTTAGAGAAGACACAACTGGTTGTCTCACGGCGTACGATTGGTTGATGAAGTTCTAGCGTGGCCAATTCGATCGCCAAAATCAGTCAAGTAGTGGTCGAATCACAAGCATTGACAATGATCATTTGTCCGCTTGTGTCGAAGTTGGTCAACACCGGACAGCATGGGAATCAACTGAAAAGTTTGGCGTCAGCCATTACAACCATTTTGCATCACTTTCAGGAAATGGGAAAAGTCAGAAAATCGGACGTATGGGCCCCACGTAAACTGACCGACTTTGACTCCAGCACCATCTGTTACTCTGATTGGCTAAACAAAGTGGTTACTTCAGAGGAAAATGGTGTCCTGTCGTCGAACATGATATGCAGAAGCTGGACTTACAAGGGTGCATATCGGCGGAATTTTACAAGTATATGGATGACCTGCCCTGTTGTTGGAAGTAGATGACCGAAAATAACGATGATTATAATAATGTCTGATATGTGCCGCCTTTTATCGTTGTCAATAAAAGTAATTCGGGAACGTTTTTCCCAATCCAATATATATATATATATATATATATATATATATAATTACAGACTAAATGGTGTGCACTTTAGTGAGCATGGAATAGTATATATATATATATATATATATATATATATATATGATAAAATATAGTTAAAGCTATGCTACAATTATGGGTTAGTGTTAAATATCAGGGATAGAGCGTATGTGAATATAAAAGTGTACATTGAAGTCAACACCGAGCGGCGACAGTTTGTTTCATGCTTATATGCAATCTTCAGGCCTGTTTATATATATATATATATATATATATATATATATATATATAATATATTAAATTTAGTAGGTACACCTGTGTTTGAATAGATATTGCTGATTTGTTTTAAACAGTGAAATAAATGATAATCCGCCTAATCTTTGCGAGGTCGTACTAAAGAAAATGTGTCTCTCTACAGCAATCGAACCTTCATTCTTTTTCTCTTTGGGAAGCTACTTTTAAGCTGAGAGGGCTTTACCAATTAGACCACGGGAAGCCGACACACCAAAACAAACCTCGAATACTCTGTTTAAGAAATACATATGCTGTATTAATTAGTCCGATTTAATTAATTGTATTTCTCAAATTCAGGTAAATTTTAATATAAAAATTTCACGTAAGTGCATTTACAAGAAAAGAAGTTGTGTTGAAAATAAATTTTGTTGCTTATCATAAATGCTATGAACTTTGTAATTTTATCTGTCGACTTTGCTTGCTTAACCAACAACATACCTAAATTAATGATAGAAATACATGAAGGCGAATAATATTGGCCACTGTCGAGTTTGAAAATTGTGACAACAATTTTTTCTCGCTGTTATTCCTTGGGTCATATAAGGTAGTCATGGGAGAGTGGTTAGCTTTAATGAATATGCTCTAATACGCTTTCCCGTCAACAATCGTGGCATAGCAGTAACGAGACGTTGTGATAGGATACAGCCCAGAGAACATAATGTAGCCAAAATTCGAACCCGGTAAGCCGACTACATTTTCTCTCATACTAACTGTTATACGACGCTGTGTAATACAGATATCCATACAATTTTCACCCTCTTTCCCACAGATGAAGCAAGACTTGCTACTCTATAGCTCCTTTCATGGGAAATGTTCTGATGCGCTACAGTCTCTCAATTCAGACCTTCACAGCTAAGACACGACATGCTCCGCACACCAGAGAAACATTATCGTCACGCCAGTCCCCGGTTAATAAGAAGGAACTTTCATACGAACAGCTTTTTCCTAAAAACGCCTACTTTATGGAAAAGACCCCCGAGAAAATGCTTCCCTGATCACGACAATGTTAATCTCTTCAAGATGATAATTAACCGTTATCTTTCCTACATAGCCTGATGAATTGTACTTCCTGTCTCGCCTTCCTCATTACGTGTCCCCAGAAACTTCAGCTTCCACTTCCCGATGTAAATTATAAGCCTCCTCCTTGTTTGCAACCTCTCGAAGACTCCATATTTGCTCACACACATGGTCCATCATATCCTTTGCATCCTTCTGTAGAACCACATCTCCGTCGCCTCGAGTCTCTTCTTCATCTTTGAGGAAATTGTCCAACATTCGCTGCCGTAAAGGGCAAATGTCACGTAACAGCTCTGTATTCTTTTCTTTATCAAACAAATCCTCCTGACTCGCAATACTCTGCCTAACTTTGGGAACGTGTCCTTGGCCTGCTCACTACGGCTACTGATCTCAGTGTCGCACTTATCGTCCTCTGCCAAGACGCTTCCTAGATATTTAAATTTCCGAGTCTGCTTGATTCTAGTGTTCCCGACATGCAAATCGCATTTCGGGCTCTTCCTCTTACTGATGACCATGCATTCTGTCTTCTTGTAGTTTATGCTTAGTCTTTTCTTCTCACTCTCCGTCGCTATCTTCTGTAGGAGATTTTGTAATTTGTTTTTCGTGTCTGCTATCAGTACTGTGTCATCTGCATATCTTATGTTGTTAAGATTGTGGCCACCAATGCTAAATCCCAATATTTTGCCCTAATATCCTTGTGAATGACATGAATCCACATTCCTACCCTCTACCTGTTCGATATATATCGTAACAAAATGTATTATTATTGTCGTGTCACAATTCTTGAAAGAAAAATGAAGAGATTAGCCGAACAAGAACTTAGGTAAATTCTTATTTCTATAACTATTTAAACATCAGTAATAACTGCAAAACCCTGTAGCACACAATGTCAAACTATTCAAGGGCGAGCACACACATGTAGATATTTTTAACATCTTTCGTTTTACTAACAATACGAAACTGTTTTCTGTTTTCTGGAATTGTGCTTTGGTTTTTTTTTAATTCTATTTTCTGGGTTTTATTTCATAACAAAAGATATCCTCACTTTTATCATATTCTCTTATGAACCTATGAACCTTTATTCCCTTTCTCATCCTCTCTCAAGTTTTGTACTATAGTTCTTAAACAAGGTACACGCCGAATTGTTTTTTTTTCAATGACTTAATCACGAGCCGACCTATTCTCTCATTCACAATTCACTCCTGCTTCCAGACCCTCACGTGTCCCTCCCATCGGGGAGTGTGCTCCTTTTCACACTCTCTACCGCGAAACAGTCTCTCTTTATTTCTGTTTGAACGCAAAAGGATGAATAAAATCCGGCTTGTTGAAATCGACAGTCATAGATTAGTGTTCAGATTGACGCGGCATCTTGTCTGAACAAAGCTCACCGCTCGTTAATTGTGTGACAATTCATCTGGAACCCCCCCGCCAAAAAAAAAACAACGTATTTTTCATGTTGTAGAACCATGCACTGGCATTAAAAATATTGTTAGGGTTTCGTTTAGTTTAGTTTTTATGGCATATCAGCATCAATGGGTTATTTAATGCCAACAAGATTTTTAGAATAGATTCATTTGTTTGTTTAGCAGTATATCAACTCTTTATGGGTCATTTAAAGCCGAAATTTAATTTTCTTGGGAGTATTAATAATTTCTTTTAGAAGAATGTATTGCTGGGAATATTTTTCCAATAATATATGACTGGTACATTTACTATAAAAATCTTTTTTTATACTTTCATAGTGTTTTTGAGCCTAGTTTGGGGATGAACTATTTGCCCATAGGTGGGACCCTAACAGGTGCTACTACTTTGGGCCAGTGTGGACTTTGGAACAACGGCAATTAAGAGGTAGTTCCATGCTCCTCAAAACCACCCGATTCCGAGGCTTTGCGGCCGGATGTAGTTTCTCGTCATACGCAGGACTTCGGATTTCGTATTGTTTGTAAATGATTCATATGTCCTACAGCATGCACCAATTCAAAAAAAATAAGAAGGGAGAGATTGAGAAAGAGAAAGACAAAGAGAGAAAGAGAGAGAGAGAGAGAGAGAGAGAGAGAGAGAGGGGGGAGACCATGAAGGAGAGTGAGATAGATAGATAGATAGATATGAATAGAAGTATATAGAAATATAGATTTGAAAAGATTGAAATAGATAGATAGGGAGAAGAGTAAGGAGAGAGAGAGAATAATAATGAAAGATAAATCGCGAGTAAATATAGACACTATAAAATAACATGAAGAAAATATAGAATGAACACGTATGTGTGTGTGTGTGAGAGAGAGAGAGAGAGAGAGAAGAGAAAGGGCGAGGGGTATCATATGAAAAATAGAAAGGGGAAAAGAAAGGTGAAATATAGACGACAGAAAGTGAGAGCGAGAGAGAGGGAGAGAGAGAGAAGGATATTTTCTTCTTCTTTATGTGCCTTGTCCCATCAGGACGTTGGTGACCACAGCTATTCCTCATTTCCTTTGTAGCCCAATAAATTTTGTCTTTTCTTTATTTCTGCTGAAATTATTCCGCCATCCATTTACTTAAGCTCGTCAAATATGTTATGCGCTGTTTTCCTCCGACCCTCTTTCCCTCAATCTATCCTGTGAGTGTCAGATTTTCCAAACCCCTCTTCCTTATTATGTGACCCAGAAATTTCAACTGTCTCATTCTGATAAGTATGTTTCCTTTTTGTTTCCATTTACTTTAAAACCGCATCGTTGCTCATGTGTTTGATCCATGTTATCCTCAGCATCCTTCTACTGAAGCACATTGCTTCCAGTCTCTTCTTCATCTTTGAGGAGATCGTTTCCGCTTCGCTAGACAACGCCAAGGCTCAATGTAAATCACAAGAAGTGATAATTGTCATGGGAGACCTGAATGCCAAGTAGGCAATGAGAGGGATCGTAAAATAGTTGGCAAATTAGGACTAGGAATCCGTAATGAAGGCAGAGAAAAATGGGACCTAATGGTGTACGGCGAATGACCAGGTAGTAGTTAACTCTTGGTTTCAAGAATACCGAAGACGAATATGGACATGGAGATGCCCAGGAGTAGAAACAAAAGAGCAAATCGAATATATAACTGTTAACAAAGATTCAGGAATGCAAGTATACACTGCAAAACCTATCCCAGTATCGACTGTAGAAGTGATCACCTCCCAGTTATATGTGAACAAAATAAAACTACGGAAAATTGAAGAGGCCTAAGACAGTACTTTCAATACGAAAGACTCTTGAACGGATGATATAGACAGTGTGAAAAGCAGATACGAAGGACAGAATGAAAATGGGACACACTAAGAGAAGCTTAGCAAACGAGTTTATACCAAAGGAAAATAGACTAAGAAAACAGAATGAATAGATGACAGATGAGATTCTCCAAATGCTAAAAAGAAGACAAAAAAAAAAAAAAGAACACAGAACACTAGACGAATAAATAAGAAACAAATGCAGACAAGCTAAAGATGAATTGATCAACGAAGAATGTACAGTCATAGAAAGAATACCTATCACAGATAAAAATCAGATATGCATGAAAAATAAGATAAATAACAGCACAAAAGACATGATCATTAACAGGATGCATAAAATCTAGGGACGGAGCGATGATATAGAAAGAAAAAAATACTTCAGAGAATGAACGAATACATTAGAGAACTCTTCCATTACGAAAGAGAACAAGCGACAATAGAGAGAAATATCGATGGACCGGAAATATTAAAAATCCAAGTGGAAGCTGCAATGGCAAAATTGAACAAAAACAAAGCGGCAGGGCCAGACGGAATTGTAATAGAGATGCTGGCATCATTGGATGATTTCGTCCATAACAAGATTACAAAAATAAATGAAATCTACAAAAATGGTGATATACCGGAAAACCAAAGCAGATGTATTTTCATAGCACTGCCTAAGAAACCAGGTGTAAACGAATGTTAACTCCACTGGACAATCAGTCTAATGAGCCATATAACAAAATTCATCATCCGAATTCTGATGAATGAGGCACGCAGCAAATAGGAGATAGGATAAGGACAGTGTGGGCTCGTCAAAGACTCTGGAACAAGGGACACAATATTTATGCTCAGAAAGTTATCAAAAAGAGCAATACAAATGCAGGAGGACGTGTACCTGTGTTTTAAAGATTGCGCAAAGGCTTTCGATAAAGTACGCAACAAAGATCTGTTGGAACTGCTCAGAAACTTTTTCATATTTGGGAAGGATATCAGAATAATCAAGAGCCTATGTTGGTAGCAAACCGCCTGCATACGGATAGAAAATGAGTTCAGCAGATATACAAAGAGGCGTAAGACAAGGATGTGTTTTATCACCGAACTTATTCAACCTATATAACGAGGCATTTCTGAGAGAGTTAGATAGCCTAACAAGTTTCATTATTGGCGGCCACAGTCTTAGCAACAGAAGATATGCAGATGACACAGTGTTGATAGCAGACACGGAAAGAAAAATACAAAAGCTCCTACAGAAGGTAGTGAAGGAAAGCGAGAAGAAAGGACCAAACACAAACTGCAGGAAGATAGTATCCATGGTCGTTAGCAAAATGATGAGCCCAAAATGCAAATTATAAATCGGAGATACCAAAATCAAACAAGTACAAAAATTTAAATATCTGGGAAATCTTCTAACAGAGGACGGAAAGAGTGACACTTAAATCCGAAGACCCATTGGGCTAGCCTAAGATGCATTCCAAAAGCTAAGCAGAGTATTAAGAGATAGAAAAATTCGTTAGAAACAAAGAAAAGAGTACTGAAATGTTATGTGATATAAGTCCTTCTATATGCAGAAGGGTATAGAAAGAAAGAAGAGTGAGTGAATGAAAACATTGTATAAAGTAATACGGAGACTGTGTGTGTGAAAAAATGAAAGAGAGAAAGAGAGAGAGAGAGTATGAGAAATAGATAGCAAAGAAAAAGGAAAGGGAAAGATAGAAAAGAGAGAGAAAAGGATATAGATATTGTATAAAGTAACGGAAGAAAATATAGATTAAGTGCGTATGTGTGTGAAAGCAAGAGAGAGAAGGGGAGGGAGAGTGAGGGAGAATATGAGAAATAAAAAGAGGAGAATGAAAGTGAAAGACAAACAACAGAAAAAGAAAGAGAGAGAGAGAGTGAGAAATATATAGAGAGAAAGAAAAGTGAGTGAATGTAGACATTGTATGAAGTAATAAAGTGCATGTGTAGGTGTGTGTATGTATGCGTCTATGTGTGTATGTATGTGTGTGTGTGTGTGTGTGTGTGTGAGAGAGAGAGAGAGAGAGAGAGAGAGAGAGAAAGAGTACGAAAAAGAGGTAGAAGAGATTGAAGGTAAAGACGGAAAAGGATAGAGACATTGTATAAAAGTAACCGGAAGAAAATACAGATGAACTGTATGTGCGAGAGACTGATTGATTGATTGATTGATTTTTATGCTTTACCAATCATTATCTCTCCTACATATCTTCAGTTCGTACGTCCATAAAACAAGCCTGTTCAGTTACCGTCTACCTTGACTGGCTCTTGCACTTTGCATTTGATTAACCATATCGTAAAACGCATATAAAGAGTGTTCCAACAACTTGGATCGATTTTAAATGTGAAGTAAGTTTTAGAGTCTAATGATTTTTTTTCTTTTTCTCTCACATTTAACAATTTAAGTATTTGGCAATTTCAAGAATGGACAGATTAACAATCAAACAGCTCTTGTATTTTAAAATTCCTGGCCATTTGGAAAAACTGTCGACAACGATTAGGTAGTAGATACGATTTATCGGTCCCGCGAAATCGATGTGTAATCTCGACCACGGTGATTCTGTTTTTGGCAAAGGGGGGAATTTAACTGGTGGTGATTTTGCTGCCATAGCACAACCATAGCACAAATTGGTACCACATTTTCCTTTAACTGGAACTTGGCGATAGTTTTTCTTCATTTTCCAAACCCTTCAAGAAAAACTTCCGGAAATTGATTTTTCAGTTTTTTTTTCTTTGAAAGTTACTAGAAGAATCATCCAACTTATTGTAAAAAGGATTTATGGACAAATCTCATAAATTGAACAGTTGCATCCGATTTGTTCCGAACAAGTTATAAGTTCTTTCCATCACGAATGCTTTAATCTTCACTTTTTCCCTATAAAATGATACATCTGATGTGAACCCAACTTTAAATATCTATTTTTGCCCGGTAACGCATCGAGAAAATATTTTGGTAATGTTAATATTAGTTTACCGATTCTTAGTCAAATCTGTACCTGTGTCTAGCTAAAACTTTATATTTCTTCAATTCATTTTTATAATTATAAATTTTCTTTTTTGACATTTGTCTGCGTTGTCGGTTGTCGACGCTACGTTTACAGTACCCTTGAATTTTGACTTTTTATTCTTTTTTAACTTTACAATGCAAAAGTTTCTGTCCCTCGTTTCGACAGTCGAAAAAGCTTTTTTTCTTAAAGGGCAGTTCCTCTTGAGATGTAGTTCGCCGCATCAGTAACGGATTTGGTTTTGTAAAGAATTTTTTTATCCCATATTCTTTAGGACGAACCGAATTTATATGAAATTCATCTCTTTACTCAATTCTATCCGTATAGTGTCGTAAATTCCCTATTCTTCAAAACTCTTCAGTTTGCAAGGTCAGTTTTGAGCCGTGTTTAAGCTTTGTCAAAATTCTAGAACGGATTTCCTTGTCTCTATTTGCTGTTAACCGTTATACAAAGATCAAGCGCTTAAACATGTCGGGTGTTATTTCGATTCACTTGAACTTTTTTTCATTCTCAGTTTACAATACTAGCATATGTGTTATAATCTTCATATTCTTTTTTTTACCAGATTTAGGAATTGTCATCGTGTATTGAATAATGAACTTCTTTCATTGAAAATTTTACTTAACAACATAATAGTTTCTTCAAAAGACAATTCAGTCAATTTTTTCGGCAGGATGTATTTCACGTATTTTTCGTGTTTCGTGGGCTCTAACTTTCTTAGTAACAGGCGCAAATTTTTCTCCTTCGACCAGCTTATAGTTCTTTTAAAAGATTTCCTCATGGCGTCTAGAGTGTGCTGCAAGTAGAACCTTTTCATCAGGAATATATTTAAATTCGCCCATTTTCTACCGAGTCATATGAGAAAAAGGTAGAAATGTTTTCGTTACTTTTACTCTTCCTAAAACGTTCTAGTATTTTTTTGCTGTTGTTCTTGTCTCAACAATGTTTCTTAGAATTGTTGTTGCTGATATTGTTGTTGTTGTTTTTGATGTTGTTTTATTAATTCAAGCATTACTGCCTTTTTGACGTAGTGATTTCATAAGTTGAAAAAAAAAACGAGTTTTTGTCCACCATTATTATAATAAATAGTGAATCATCCTCGTCGTCAACTTTAGTGATGTGGGGTCTTGCAAGACACAACACCTAACTCAACAGAGTCAGTCATATTCAATACTCAGCTAGACAAGTCACTGCAATAATATTATCTTCTTCCCTTTCTAGGCAATTACTCAGGACTATTTATCATGAATGGATCAGCCCATTCATGATAGTAGTTCTTACTACAACAGAAAGTGTTTAGGTCTTTTGTCATGATCAAGCTGTTGAGACAATTGTTTACAATTTTCATAATTGATCCATTTCTCATCACAGTTCACTGTTGGATCAAAAAATAGATCATTCAAATTTCGAAGATGCAGCATGGAACGTACTTAAAAACGTCGAACTCTTTGACTCTCGTCTATTTCATGGGGAACGAATTTATCGAGTTTCAACACCTGACCAATTTTCCTGAGTTGGTATGATACTGAAAATATTGATACCCATTATGATTATCAGTATGATTGCTTACGGTATTATCGAAGGTATTATCGAAGGTACTATCGAAGGAATTATCGAAGGTATTATCGAATGTATTATCGAAAGTATTATCGAAAGTATTATCAAAAGTATTATCAAAAGTATTATCAAAGGTATTATCAAAGGTATTATCGAAAGGTATTATCGAATGTATTATCGAAAGTATTATCAAAGGTATTATCAAAAGTATTATCGAAAGGTATTATCGAAGTTATTATCGAAGGTAGTATGGAAATCATTATTTTCACCTCTAGTTACCCGAGTTAGATCAGTTTGGTTTTGCTGTTGGAAATCTTCAGGTGATGTGGTTTTTGTTATTTGGTACAGGTCTTTATGATTTTTAACTCCAATCTATGATGTGTAATGAAGAATTGTCTTGAAGACGCAACACAACTAATAGATTGTCGCTAACAATTGTAAAGTATAAACATTTCTCTGACACTTTGATGTGTTTTTTTTCCAGATGTTGATTGTCAATTACAGATGAACATCCTCTACCACCTTGATCTTCAAGACTCGTATCCCCACTGCGGAACTTCAGAAAGCAACGTCGTACTGTCTGATCACAAGTGGATCCTTTACTTTATGCTTTGTTAATGTTGGCAGCAGTTTGAGAAGCATTAACTTGAACTCATGCAGAAGAAGTAAACGCATCTTTTCTTTTTTCATGTTCAAGCTGAAGGGTATATAATGTTTTAACCTTAATTCTGAAAGATATTGATATAAAATTAACAAAGATATCATTAGGTTTGAGTAATATATTTTTGGGCAACTATTATAATAATATAACACAAGGTTTATTCTAAAACAGAATATTATTTTCCGTATAACCTAATAACTTGAGTTATGTTCTTAAATAACCTCGTTAAGTCTAGACTCTAATATGGAAAACATTCGTGATATCCAACTGGTTTAATTTAATATCTAAACTGTCATCTATATACAATCTTTTTCTTAGGGCATTGATTAAAATGCCTTCAAATGAAAGAATCCTTTAGCGTCAATATTTATGCTTTACAATTGTTAAGTGCTAATTTATTGTTTGTGTTGTACCTATAAGAGATCACACATCATAGATTGGCGTTAAAAATCATAAAGAGCTTTATCAAATAATAAAAAAAAAAGAAGAAAGAAACACATAAAGGTTTCCAACGGCAAAAACAAAATGGGGTAACTCAGGTAACTAGAGGGGAAAATAAGGATTTAGAATTTACCTTCAATACTACTATAAGCAAACAGGAAACTCATTATTGCAAGAAAGAGTGATAACAGTTAATGGACTTGAAAAGTTTAATTTCCCGTAATACTCTTTTAAGAATAAAAATTCTATAAACATCAAACGGCAGTAAAATTGTTCGATGAATCAATGCTGAATATTTCCTGAATAGAAGAGTCTAATTTTTTTCTTCATTACCATCCACCGTCTTGCCAGCACAGTGAGCAATGATCTCCAAAAAGAGACAACATTCTGCAGCTTCCTTCAAATAACTAAGTGTTTTAATCTGTATTAACTGTGTGGCCTTTTTGAAGATAGTCATCAAAATACATTCCTTATTAAAAAAAAAAAAAAAAAAAAAATACCGCGTCCACGAACTATTCTTCTGAATTTTTGTTTCTAAAAATTCTTTAATCGTGGCGAATTTGATTATCGCCATTGCACCGTCTGTTATTTATTCTCCGAATAATATTAGGGGAACCATATTTCATCAACCACGACAACTCATTCCAAAATTTCTCATGAGGTCGCTGAAAAGGCCTAAAAATCCACTCGATATAATTTTTGGATATCATTTAAACATTAAAATGTTTAAATGATATCCAAAAATTAAATCCTGGCAGTTACCTGGCAGTTTCTTCTTACCTCAACGCATTCTGTGGATCTCTCTCGAATTATAGCAGTAATTCTATTTGTAGATTAACCAAAGTTAATTCATGAACATGAACTGATCAACACTTTCAGTAGTTGACACTGACAGGCCCCCAAGATCATGTTTTAATTTTTTTATACTGGAAGTTGGCACCACATTGTCACACAGTATTTGCATCATACTCTAATGGATTTAAGTTGGGGTTTTCTTTTGCAAGGGCAAAAAACATCATGACGGTCCTTTGAACTGGTTTAGTCAATAATCTGACACAAAGTAACAAAAATAAGCGCTTGATTCTACAAATTGGCACTCTGCAATATAAAAGTTTTTTTTTCTAAAGCTACAATGAGAAAAGTCCAGAGTTTAAGTAGTAGGTTGATATCTATCTATCTATCTATCTATCTATCTATCTATCTATCTATCTATCTAATGAAGAAAGCATTAAATTGACTCTCAGCTTACGTAACAATAAAAACAATTACTTTTTTGAAAATATTAGTCGATGTTGCAGCATAAAGAGGATCTGTTTAAATTTCATTGGCAGGATGAGCGGCATATTGATGACATCACTCGACCTCCTAAAGAGGCACTCAAGGTCAGGTAGGAGCTACTTTGGGAGTGAAAACAGTTTCAAAGACAGGAGAGATAGATAGATAGATAGATAGATAGAGAGAGAGAGAGAGAGAGAGAGAGAGAGAGAGAGAGAGAGAGAGAGATAGAACCGAAAAGAAATAGGCAGTGGGGTGGAGGGATAAAAAGAAAGTTTGCATATTCTTTTTAAACGTCGAGTGGGAAGATCAGTTTATGCATAAAGTGCAAGTAAATAACATACGTTATTTACAGCATACTCTCCAGAATGGAGTGTTTGTTTAACATTTAGGATGAAGCCAAAGTAATTTCTCTTGCGTTTTGTTCACGTTTCCTTTCACTTGTCCTATTTTCTTTTTCTTTTAGCAGTCTTTTAAAATAATAATAATAATAATAATAATAATAATAATAATAATAATTAATCTTTGAAATTAACTAATGGCAGCCTATCGATATTTGATGAATGTCATATCGGTTTTCTTTACTTTTTGTTAAGGAAGACGTTCATCAAAGTGTCAGTTCCAATATAAATTATGAATCTTTTATTTTAATCTAATTACAGCTAGAATATGAGTAAAGTTGGATGAGAATCCATCATCCTTCTCCTTCTCCTCCTCCTCATCATCCCAATGACCGGGTGTGGTATTAGGGTCACAAAACAACTGAGCACATGACCATCTCCCTCCATCTGTCTTGATTTTGAGCCAGTGTGCCTGTGAATGATCTTTCAGTGTCGTTGTCAGTCCATTTTTTTTCTTCGTTTTCTTTATTCTTCTTTTGCCTAAGGTTGTACCTTGTAGGGTGATATTAGAAAGTTTGTTAACTCTTATGACGCGTCCATACCATTTCAACTTTCTGTTCTTGATAGGGTTATGAAGTCTTCAAATGAACCTGTTTTCTTTTTTGATGTATCACTCTGCGCCATTTCTGATGCAGTCTACATAGAAGACGCCTATGATGATTCTGTAGCATCTGATTTCTAATTCTTAGATTCGTTGTAGTAATTCTGCTGTTAATATACAAGATTGACAGGCGTACAGAAAGATTGAGAAGGCCAATGCTTTCAACATTCTGATCTTTGATTTCATGCAGATGTACTTGTCTTTCCAGGTGTTTTTTTAGACTTCTAGTAGCTGCAACTGATTGTGCCGTTCTTAAAATTATTTCTATGAGGAGAGTCCGACAGAATGGTAAATATATGAGACAATTTGGAAAACTTTTGAGTTGACGTCACCAGAAAAAGGATTTTATTTCATGAGAATCAAATCTACATTAGCGAGACGACATTAAGCGTCTGAACGTTTACTTTTAACTATGTCCTTGAATTTTAATTAATTTCGACCCAATTCTAATTAATTAAATATTATTCTTTTAAAAATAAAAATAAAATACTAAATATATATATGTATTTATTAAAAAATAAAATAAAAATAAATCTGTGCTGGAATTACGAAAAATATCGTTTCTACGGCGATACAGATTAAATAAAAATGAAACATTCAGACGCTAAACATTAATCAAGTTTCGTCTCCCTCAATTTAATTTGTTTTTTTTCTGATGAAACCTGGTCACTGGCGAAACATGTTAAATTAAAATATTTCAAAATTCATCGAGTTAAAGTATTTCCCATTCGGATTACCATTTATTTCGGTTTTTGTCATTATGAAAAAATATCTCTAGATGACTGCAAAAGTCACCTTGAGCAGCTCTTTATTGTAAAAGAAAAATGTTTTGAGAAGATATAATTATAAAGTTACCTAAATGGTGGCGTCCTGAGTATGATGATAAACTGCATCTAGCAGCAAGTCCTCTGATCGACCTTTTAGTTACTGTTTTCCCCAGATCAATCTTGGTTTGGTTTATTTTGTTTTACGGCATATCAACCACAGTAGGTTATTTAATACCGACAAAATTTTTTATTGCTGGTAATATTTTGTTTTGTCAAAAATCTGTTTCTCTCTCCTTAATAGTGTATTTTTCTTATATTCTCTCACGCTCAATAACCCCCTTGCGTCTTAGTGGCTTTATTGCCTTGCTTGAGGTGAAATGACTAAAAATAAATCGAGAAGAATACAAGAGACATAGCGGAATAAAACCATCTTTTTGTTTGCTGCGTGAGTTTTGAGTTTTCTACACCGACTCAGTTTTTGAATTTTTGGATTAACATTTACATGAGAGAAACGGAATCGTATATGAGATTCAAGATCGGAAGAGGATGCATCTGTACCTATAGTGAATTCTCTCACTGTAAACGGGAAACCAACCTGGTAATATCATGAGGTATTGTAGCGCGTCTTGTGTTAGTTAGAAAGAAAGAAAGAATAAATGAAATAAATAAATAAATAAAGAAAGAAAGAAAGAAAGAAAGAAGAGAAAAATGATAAAAACAAAAAGAATGGAGAAAATACGAACTGATATGAAAAAAGGAAGAAAGAAAGTCAGAAATAGAAAGACTAAAACATTGGTAGAGACAAAGAGGAATCAAGGAAATATGAATAAAAATGAAGGAAAGAAAGAATAAGCACGTTTAAAAACAAAAAAAAGAAATAAGAAAAAAGAGAAAACGCAAAGGTAATGAAGCAAATAAAAAAGAAAAAGAAAGATAAGAGAAAAAGACTGAAAATACAAAAAGAAATAAAATTAAGAGAAAAAGGAATGCGTAAATAATGAGTGAAGAAAGAATTAGAAATAAAATAATTAAGGAGACCCCCCCCCAAAAAAAACGAAGAAAGAAAGAGATAAAAAGGAATGAAATAAATATTAAAAAAATGTGAAAAGATAAACAGAATAAATAAAAAATAAAGAATGAATGAAATTATAAAAAGGAAGAATGAATGAACAGAGAGAAAAATGAATGAAATTAAACTAAAAAGAGAAAGAATGAACAAAGAGAGAGAGAGAGAGAGGAAGAGAGAGAGAGAGAGGAAGAGAGAGAGAGAGAGGAAGAGAGAGAGAGAGAGAAAATAAAAAAATAAAATAATTATAAAGACAACAAAATGAATGCGGAAAGACAAAGAAGAATTCAATAAATAGTATGAGGAGAAAAAAGGAAGAAAAAAGAAAATAAGAAGAAATGTGAAGGAGAAAGGAATATAGCAAATATAAAAAGGGAAGAAAGGAAAAAAGTAAGAACTTATTAGTAGCGACAAAAGGTTTTGCCGGTATTATAAATAGAAAAGAAAGAGAGAAAGAGGTAAGACAAAAAAGAAGGAATCACATAGATAGAGAAAGAAAATAAAGGAAGAGCGGGAGAAAAGAAGGAAGTCAATATAAGAAGAAAGAAAGACTGAGCAGAGAGAAGAAAAAAGGAAGTAAATGAAAAATAGAGAAAACAAAAAGAAAGAGGAGAGGAAAAGAAATGAAGTAAAAATAAAAAAAAAGAGAAAGAAAGTAAAATGAAGTAAATATGAAAAAAAAAAAAAACGAAGAAATTATTTACAGATGACGATGAATAAAATAAATAAACAAAATGAAGAAAGAATGAACAAAGATGGAAGGAAAAAATATAAAAAGAAAAAAAAATGAGCTGAGAGGAAAAGAAGAAAGTAAATATATAGAAATAAAGTAGGAAAAAAGAGTTGATAGAGAGAAAGAGGAATGAGAAATAGAAAGAGAGAACGAATGGGGGAGAGAGAAAAATATTAAGAAATATAAAGAGAAATGAAGGATCAAAATAAACAACGAATTATTAGAGACAAAATGTTTTCAAGGTATTAGGAATAGAAAAGAAAGAGCATTTACGAAAATCAATAAAACATATGGATAGAAAATAAAGAAAGAAATGATTTATCAAATATGAATAAAAGAAAAAGAAAAATAAAGAGTGAAAAAAAAAACATTATAAAAAATTAAAGGAAACATGAAAAAGAAAATAAAAGGAAGAAAGAAAGAAAAATTCAGAAAATAGAAAGAAAGGAAGACGAAAGGAAGAAAGAAAGAAAGAAAGAAGGAAGAAAGAAAGAAAGAAGGCAAGGAAGGAAGAAAGGAAAGAGGAAAGATAAAAGAATGAAAGACAGCGTTATAAGAAATTAAAGATATCAAATAAATATGAAAAAGAAAACAAAAGGAAGAATAAAAGAAGAAAGCGAGAAAGAAGGGAAGAAAGAAGAAAGGAAAAAAGAAAGAAAAAAGGAAGAAAGAAAGAAGAAAAGAGGAAAGAAAGGAAGAGGAAGAAATAAAGAAGAGATGGAGAAAGAAAGAAAGTAAGAAAGAAAGGATGGAAAGAAAAGAAGGAAAAAGAAAAAAGTAAGGAAGAAAGAAAGCAAAATGAAAGGAAGAAAGAAAGAAAGAAAAAAGTAAGAAAGAAAAAAAATAAAGAAAGGAATAAAGAAAGAGTAAAGGACGGATAAGTCGAGTAAAGAATTTAAAGTCGATTTAAAGAATTCAAGAAAATATAAAGAGAAAAAAAAGAAAGGACAAAAATCCGAGAAGATAGAAAAAGGAACGAAGTAAATGTGAGGAGAAAATAGCGGCAGACAGAAATACAGAAAGAAAAATAAAAGAAAGAATGATAGCAGGACAAATGGAAGAATGAAGATGGAAAAAAGAATCACGAGATGTGAACAGAAAAGAAAGAAAAATGATCGAAAGATTTTTTAGAGCGAAAAATATCAAATATGAATAGATGAGAATGAAAAAGAATGAAAAAGAAGGATTATAAGGAACTTAAAGAAATCTTGAAAGAAAAACAACTGAACGAAAGAAAAGAGGAAAGAAAAGAAGAAAAATAATAAAAAATATAGAAAAAATAAAAAAAATGGAATGAAGAAACAAAGAAAGAAAAAATAAAATAGAAACGAAGAAAGAAAAACAAATGAAGAAAGAAAAAGCAAGAAATAAAATACGAAAGAAAGAAATGAATGAAGGTAGGAAAGAAAGAAAGAAAGAATGGAAAGAAAAGGAGAAAGGAAGGTGGGAAGAAAGAAAGGCAGAAACTACGAAAGATAGAAACAAATAAATAAAAGCAAGAATCAAAGCAAGCAATAAACGAGAGTAGAAAGAAAGAAAGAAAGAAAAAAAGAAGGAAGGAAAAAAAGAAGAAAGGAAAAAGATAGCAAAGAAGAACGCAAGGAAGCAAGAAAGAAATGAATAAAAAAGACAGAAAGAAAGGACCCCCCCCAAAAAAAAAAACAAACCAAAACAAATCCAGTCATCAAGAAAGAAACATAGAAAGAAAGAAAGGTAGAGATGGACGAATGGTAAGCTACTTTATTTTCTCGAAATGCTCACTTTAGCAGTCGAAGAATGTATCGGCCCAGTGCATTTTGATAAAATTCTAAAAATAAGAAGACAGAAAATAATAAATAAGAGTAAAATACTTGTAATAAGGTAAGTGCTTCACTTTTAAAAAAAAAAAAAGATATTAAATATTGTTTTGAGAGTACAACTGCAAAGTATGACAATCAATTGGCGGGAATAATCAGGTAGAAAAGAGAGAGAGAAAGAGTGAGAGAGAGAGAGAGAGAGAGGGAGAGAAAGAGTGAGAGAGAGGCTTCACCTTCGCATCATCTGTCTTTAATTAGTCTACATTTGCGCACACGCACACACACACACACACACATATATATATATATATATATAGAGAGAGAGAGAGAGAGATTGACATTCACTCTAACTGTACACACTAACATAACTTTTTTCTAGTCTTATCTTATGTGCCAAGTCCTTTTAAGGCGTGGGCGATAATAGCCCTCCACAGTTTCCTGCTTTTCTGTTGTAATTATGTACTAGTTAGCGCCCATCTTCGTCTCTATTCTGCCTTCCATTTACACAAATTCGTTAACGGGATTAATCGCCCTTTCCTCTGGCTTCACTTACTTTCACTGCGCCTTGTGAGTGCTAAATTCTCTTGGTCTTCTTTCATCGTTATGTATTCCAGAATTCTTTCTGATTGTAATGTTAATTTTCATTGTAGTTTCTATTTTCCTTAAGACTGCTTCGTTGTTTCGATCATGTCATCATCAGCATTCTTCTGTAGAACCACACCCCTGTGGTTTCAAGTCTCATCTTCATCCGTGAGAAAATTGTTTAGCATTCACTGTCGCATAAGAGTTTATATATGACATGACAGTTCAGCATTCTTTTTTTTATTTTAAAGATATTTTTCTATGTTTTAATGACAATGGCATTAGTAACATAAAATGTTTCCTAATAAAGAAACATTCAATGACCGAGAAGCCAGTGCTACTGTCATTTGAAATTTAAAAAAATTATTTCTATTAAAAACAATCGTGGAAATAGGTGGAAATCAAGTTCACTAATTGTTATTGCTCTTTCTATTGTCGATGAAGGTCTTCTTTCTAACCTTTTGTTTAAAGTAGTGTGGAATATCAATATTTTGAGTATGCCATTACTTTCTCTGCTAGTTTCATGTGCTTACTTGAGTTGCCTCTTTTGCTGACGACCATGTATTCCGGTTAATAGTTATTCCGTTCTTCTTACGGCCATATCACGTTGAAACATCGGTTCTCGGGCCATAACCGAAGTTAAGCAGCGTCGAGCTAAACATTTCGTTTGTTTCCGTTTGGAATCTGTCTCGTGGCTGAGATACTTGCCTATTTAACATCAGTGCGCGAGTGGTCGGTAATTAAACCCAGGAGTTCAAATACTTATTCCCAATCCGAGCAGACAACCCCATATCATTTGAAAGAAGGGTGCAGCAAATCATTTCAACGCTCATATTCTTTAACCTTGTGTCGTATTTGGCCAAGCATTTAAATATAATTATACTCGCCTTCCTGGAAAAAAAATGCAGACTCTTCGGCAAAATAGCAACTTCGATCCTCACTGGGTGTCCCATAATTGTAACCTTCTTTTAAACTAAGTGTATATTCTGACGAAACAGTTTTCATTTAGTTAGTTTTGCTGTTCATTAGTACTTTAGTACGTTCGGTTTTTACTGAGTGCTCTGGAACTGTGGTCTTATGCCAGACTAAGCTAAGCTGAGTAAATGGTGAGCTTTCTGTCTAAATTTCTTTTGAACTTAAATCTATATATAAAAAAAAATTTTCTTTTGTTTACACTCTGGGCTTTATCTTTCCTTCACAAAACCACTTAATTGTACCTATACTTTAAAATGCTGCTACAAACTGGCGCGAAAACGAAGCGACTTGGCGCGGGGTAACAAATAGGAGGCTCGTCTGATTTACTACAGAGTTAGAGTCTCACTGGGTGCGGTCTTGTGCCAAACTAACATTTGTGAACAGCAATCAATACATAACTAAACAGTGACTGAATCCCGCATGCCTAACAAACATTCACATTCATTTGGTCAAGTTGGTTCAATTAAACGGCGTGGTGTCCCAGATAAACGGAGTTTATTTAAATCATGGCTCAAATAATCGGATCGAGGTGTCCCAATTAACTGGAATATATATGCTCTCTTTTGGACGCAATATGATCTGAACGGAGCTAATCTTTTTCTGGAAGCAATTAATTAATTAATTATAACAATTTGATTAATTGAATCACTTCATTCCATTTATTTTCGAAATCTTTTCCCGATAATCTTTCAAGTTGGTTTCATCGCAGATTGATTTCGAAATCTCTTTTATTGATCTTTATCCGCTACTGGAATTAGCGTTTAATCAATTCTTTATTTGACTTTGACGCTCTTCTCAGCAAGAAGGTGGAGAACGAGAAGAGTGATCGGTTTTTCTGAAGATTTCTCTTGAAGCGTTTTCCTCATTTCTCAGGCTCACCGATATTCGTCTGCGTAGCGCGTATATGAACTTGTGCAAGTATAAATTACTGTAAATATATCATACAGGGATATAGATCAGTTGAAGATTTTGAACTGAAATTCTGTCTTTTATGACGGTTAGCAGGATCAAAAGAAGCATACAGTGGAAGTAAGCTCATTGGTTATAGAAGCATGTTAATCAGTGCTATATTTTGATTGACCAACTTTTGTTAAACAATATATTTTTTTTTCTGCATGATAGACCGAAAACAGGAAAAAGAAGTTCAAGTAAAAGCATCGACCAATTTTGAGACTTATTAAAATTATTTTGATTTAAACATCAGAAACATGGCACCAGTACCGTCATTAACTCTTTTAGACAAGTTTCCTTATCTTCATTATTTTTTATGTTTGAATTTCAGAGACGAGGTGATTGTTTTACGTATTGAGCCCTTCGGATCAGTCTCATAGTCTTTTCTGTCTAAGATGTGACGTTCGAATTAGGAACATCAGAATAATTTTTTTTTACAGCAAGTTTCACCCTCGGGGGCACTCTAGGTAGAGGTTTACGTTAAGGGGTAGTTTATATGGACAGGAGAGAAAGATAACGGCTTGAACAGTTTAAGGTTGTAGTAATCGGGGAAACATCCCCTTGGGAGTCTGTTCCAAAGGGCAGCGGTTCATGAGAAGAAGCTTTTTGAGTGAAAGTTACTTCTCGCCGATGGAATACGGAAGGAATGTGGGTGATTTGCTACGATGTAAGTGGCATGGCGAGTTCTAGCCGTGAAGGGCAAACCTGGTGGAAGCAAGGAATGTAGTTTGTCCGAGCACTTTCCATGTAGCGATAGAGCAGTGAGAGGCTCACCACATTCCATCTGTGTGTGTGTGTGTGTGAGAGAGAGAGAGAGAGAGAGAGAGAGAGAGAGAGAGAGTTTGGAGGGTCGAAAATAATACTTCTCCAACAAGAACTGGAAGACAAAATTTACTTAATAAACTAAACCTACTTTTTGGTCAACCCGATACAAAGAAGCGTGTACTAGACTGTTATATACTGTCTATTTATCTATGTGTCATCGAATGCTGGGTAATTTCCTTACAAATAAAGAGGAGACTTGGAAGCAGACTTGCGGTACTACAGAAGCATGCTGAGAATACCAAGAACAGAAGAGAAAAATAAGAACAAAAAGGACACTTATTGTTGTGGATTCCGGGATGAAATCCGGTACCAATAAATAACAAACGCCAAGAAGGAATATAGAAAAATAAATGTAATAATACAAACTGGTAATGCAGGTTAGTAGTTCCAGGAATGCGGGTTAGTAGCAAAATATATATACAGTCTTTGGTATCGACGTATCACTGTATGACTTCTTACTGTGTCTACGCGCATGCTCACTGTGACTTTTGCTCGTTACGTTCGTTCTGCTTCCTGCTCGTTCGTCCTTCTTTCTCGTTCTTCTCCCGGGTATTCACTAGCAGTAGTATATATATACCCTGGGTGAGTTCATTTGTGTAAAAAGGGGAGAACCACTCAACACTTATGCTTAGTATAAGAAAGTGATAGTTGAAATGTCTGTGACACGGTGGGGGGAGAAATTTAACCCTCATAGGACATACTGAAGACAAGGAAGGCAAAGGGAATAGCAAATAAGATACCTAAAAAGCTTGTTAAAAGGGATGGTATAACAGAGAGTGGGAAGTGATTTTCCAACCAGAACTTAGATGTGGCACAACGCCGAAAGTATGGGACACCTAGTGAAGATCGAACTCACGTAATTGTTCTAGCAAGACAAGCTTGCTAACCATTACATCGCCTCGAGGTGCTCAGACAGAGAGTTGGAATTATAATAAGGAGATAAACATTGCTTGGAGTTCCAAAGGATAGTAAGTTGTGGAGAGCCATTATCGTCAATAAGGTGTCGGGGAAACCGGCCTTCGTATCCTCTGTCTATTGTATCTCGTCAATATCAGTGAAAGTTGCCGGAATTTTTTTTTATGGGCACGGCTATGTTGTTCTGTGGCAGCACATTTAAGAACATATAAGCCTGGATTCCTTTACTTCCTTCTGAAAGAGTTCCAACAAAAGGGAACTAACAAGAACCCTTACAGAAGGTAGTAAAGGAAAGCGAGAAGAAAGGACTAAGTATCAATTGTAAAAAAACAGAATGCATGTTTGTCAAGAAAAAAAACTGCCCAATATGTAAATTGCCAAATGAAGATGTCAAAATACAACAAGGATTAAAAGATAAATATTCTAGGAAGGGTTTTAACAGAGGACAGAAAGTGTGACACCGAAATCCGAAGACGCATTGGGATAGGGAAAGATGCCTTCCAAAAGCTAAGCAACGTATTAAGAATCAGGAATAGTTAGTTGGAAAAAAATGAAAATGAGAAACTGTGACATCCCCCGGTGTCGCTGTGCCAAATGTGACGTCTGCCTGGCCGCGCCCGCCGCGCTGTCCTGGTCGCGGCGTCAATTGTGACGTCACCATTTCTGTCTCCGCGTCGTCGCCGTCCTATCCTGTCCTGTGACGACCAATGTGACTTGGTATTGGTCGCGGCACCAAATGCGACGTTCTAACCTTTTGCTGATTCGGATGGGAATCTTGTTAGATTCGGTATCAGCCTTGTCGTTCCCAGCTCGCCTCCAACGTCTGGTTACCGAAGTAATTGTTTTGATTTCTAGTCTAACCTACCCACGTTGTGATTTGATCTTAGGTAGACGAAATCAATCAGTCGCTGGGCCGGAATGCAAGTCGAGTCCAAACAAGGGCAATACCGCGCAGGTATATGTAAAAGAAAATAAAGTAATAACTCGAAAAGTTCAAATGTGCTAAAAAAGGATAACAATATTTTATATCTGGTTGCCGAATACAGGACTGCTTCTTTCTCCAAAACCGCTATATGGATTCGTTAACATCTTAAGTTGTTTGTCCTTTAAGAAAGTGGTCCTTGGTGCATCTTCAGGCGATATTCGTAAAACTTGTTTTGGTGGTGTGAGTCTAAGTCGTTCTTCAAAAATAAATTGTTCTTGGTTAGAAGTTGAGGTCGTGATTGCGTGGATATCTTTCAGTCAGCTTCCTGCGAGGCGGGTCTTCAGAGCTCTCAGCTCAACTGCAAACTGCAACTGTTTGCCTGTCCGTCTCCAACACCAACTCCCGTCCACTCGCTGCGACTCTGCTTATATGGACGCCGATCAAAACCGGGGTGGGCCTGTTGGGGTTTGAGGTTCCTTGATAATTCTAAATCCGCATTAAGGGTTTTTCTTTGTTCTCGGTCAGGAAGAATTATTAATTTCCATTTTTGGAAGTCTTTCGTCCTCCCAAATTCTTCCTTTCTCATATTGGTATCTCACCCATACCCTCAGAGGGTGTCAACAGGTTTCCCCTCTCTCTCACAGTGGCACCTCACACCGATCCCTTCAGGTGGGGGCGTCAACATGCCTCCCCTCCTTCTTCACATAATTACCATCGCCTACCGCTCACGCCACCATTCAGCCAATGGGCGCTCAGCGGCGTGGGTGTGGCCGGAATAGCTTCGGTTTAAAAAAACTTGTTCAAAGAAAAAAAAAAACTATCTTCCTTTTTCTTTTTCTTTTCTTTCTTTTTCCTCTTCTCGACAACAAATCCTTAGACTCTTATCTTAACCGAATGTCACCTGGACTTTATCAATCGAGACCTTCGTCAAACAAGTGGGTGGTCATCTGGCGATATCCACAGCCAATTATTCGTTCTGATAAAATAATTTTGCTATCATGGCCAGTTCTTGACACAAAACAGGTGCCTTTTCCAAACGACATCTCCGTAGATAGCTAATGGGTCAGTCTTTCTTTCTTTGTAACTCTGCGGTTGGTCCAACGGACATTTTTGTTTTTCGCGACCCAATTAATTTTTATCTCTCAGAATTCTGCTCCGTAGGCCACCTGACCGACCTGAAATTTTCACCATTTGGTGCGCCGTCATAAATCAAACGCGACAGATCCGCGACCTTACTTTCTTCGCTAATGAAAATAAAATCTTTATCACTTTTCCTTGTTAGAAAAAAAATAACATCGTCTTTTCGTGATAGATTCTTATCTCCTAAATTAATTCTCGCTTTTTTTTCTTTCTTTTTTTTTTCACGCAAACCTAAATAGTGTCACAAAACGAACTGTTCTGTAATGTCAGTTCTCTCCATATAGGTTAGTGAATGCTGGGCAATGCCATTACAAATGAACAATGCCATTGCAAATGAAGAAAAGACTTGAGATCACAGAAATATGGTACTACAGTAGGATGCTACTAACACACAAACAGAAGAAAATGAGGTTAACGAAAGAAACAATCATGCTGTATAGACGCTTGAATGAAAGTGATACCTGCATTGTCCAAGGCGATATTGCTGGAACATTTGTCACATGCCGTTCAAATGAAATATATAAAGATGACTACCTGTAGAAAACGAGTACATTTCCAGTCGTTCATGAAATGGGTTTGTATGTCATTTAAAGAAGTAGAGATGCCAATCGTTACTTCAGAGATCAATGCACATCGGTAGATCGATATCCTGGTTTCTATCCTCATTCTATCAATAGAAATTTGGTTTGGTGATGAAGTCATCTTTCAGGACAACAATGCATCTTATCACAGAGCAAAGTGGATTCAAATTTCTTATCAGGAAAGGCATATAAAATCCATAAACAGTCCATATTAAAATCTAATTGAAAACTTATGGTAGAAATAAAAGAAACATCTATGAGATGGTTCTATCCACGAAATGATCTCTATTAAGCCTCATTTCCCTTGTTGTCCCTGGGTCCCAAAACTATATGTTAATTAATTTTGGTAGAAGCGACTTTGTTTTAACATTGTTTTATATATGAGGCAAAGATACCATAGGTAGTATTTATTACCCTCGATCTACCGGTGTGTAGTTCAGTACCTGAGACCATTTTACAACCCAGAGTCCCACAAGACCCACACGCATGCATGGTACAGCTCGGCGTATGTAAATATAAAAAAATGACCCCTCCCCGCCACAAAAAAGCAACAGTAGAAATTACGACAGGAAAACGAAATAAATGGAGAAAGACCATGATCTTGTAAGCAATTAATCATAAAAATCCCACTCACAATAATCTCCATATAATAGAAATTGGAAAATGACCCACCGGAGGGTCGCGTGGGCCTTGCAGACATACCATCACAACCATCCGGTTGGTCGTGTGGGAGCCAACGTATTAAACCGCATTAGGGAAAGTTGGAACCACTTTGATAATTAACATTTAAGTTAAAGAAATCTGTGATTGAAAGAATAAAACTAGAGGAAGAGAAACTAAGTATTAAGTCTGATTTTCTTGTCGATGAATTTCATAATTGTTATGGTCTGGTTCCTTGTACCACGGTGATAGTCCAAGGTAGAACCAATAAAGAAGAACTCGCACACAGGTATGGAATAACACAGATATATTACAAACAGGAATATATACAGAGAAGTAGAAGTGTTAGTATGAACAATCAGGTTTAGTAGAGAGAACAATGTAGTCTCGACCAGTATCACTATTCCAATGTCTTGCAGTAATTGTCTGAACGTGACTCTGTTTCGGACTGCCTCTGACTCGACTCTTGACTCGACTTGAACTACTGACTCGACTTGAACTACTGACTGACTTGAACTACTCACTCTTTGCCTACTACTTTGCCTACTACTTTGCCTAGGTGCAGTATTTATTAAGTATGGAATAGTCCATTATTATTATTATGGGTAAGGTCCGTTAACAATAATTTATTCCTCAGTGTTGGGTTATTTTATATTTTCATCTAATTGACCCAGAAAAATAAACCTTAATTTAAATAATTATAATCTACGGGAGTCTTTCAAAAAGTTCAAAGCTTTACCCAGAAGAAGTTGGACAGAGAAGACAGTTTTTCACTATTTTTAATATAGTCCCCATTTACATCAATGTACTTGGTCCAACCATACTTAAGTATTGCAATCCAATCACGGAAGAAGATGGCGTCCTGGTCCTTCAAAAACATCTCCACATAACATACGATCTCATCATTGTTTCCAAAATGGCGACCACGCAGGTGGGATTTGAGTTTTGAAAACAGGATGAAGCCAGATGTAGCTAAGTCTGGTGTGTAAGGGCGATAAGATAGCAATTCAAAGCCACGGTTGGCAGCTTTACCTACCGAAACCTGACCAGTTGGAACGGGCGCGCTATCCTGGAACAAGAGCACACCTGTACTGAGTTTTCCTCTGCGTTTCAACTTGATTGCTTCCTTCAGTTTTCAATTCTGATCCATAGTACGGTACATTAATAGTGTTTCTCTTTTCCAGGTATTGTGTCTCGATTACGCCTTAAGAATAATAATAATAATAATAATAATAATAATAAAACTGAAGCCATCACCTTCCAACAGACATTGCTTGCTTGAATTTCTTCAAGTGGAGAACCAGAGTGTTAACCATTGTTTGCTTTGAACCTTTGATTCAAGTTTGAAGGGAGGGGCTGGTCTGGCTTCATCTTGAATTACAAATCCTCGGTGGAAGTTGTCAGAGTCAGCCTGGAAGCGAGTCACAAGTGTCCTGGAAGCGTCAATCCTTTTCAGCTTCAGCTCTGGTGTTAGTATTCTTGGGACCCATTTTGCAGACAGCTTACTCATTCCCAAGGTCTGTTAAAACAGTATGTACCGAACCAGAACTAATGCCTATTGATTTAGTTTCTGCTGGACAGTAAGACTTCTATGATCCAAAAACGTACGGTGAATGTCATCAAGTTGTTCATTAGTATTTGAGTCTTTTAGACAACCTGTCCGAGGCTCATCTTCTTCCCTTCCTCGCTTGAATTCCGCAGTCCACATCTTCAGAGTTGTAAAGTGTAGTCCCCAGAAAGTGTTCCATGTCCTCATGGATTTTCTTGCTTTTCATGCCTTTCTTTTTCAGATACATTATGAGTTCTTGGGCCCCTGTTTTGTTCCATTTTTAGATTTATCGCACACTTCCCAACTACATAGAAATTAAGACAGAAATCTGAATTAGTTTTTCTAGTTTTATAAGAAGTGATAGGATGTTCCCACAACAAAAATATTCAGCTATGGCTCATCTTTCTGGGTAAGGCTTAGAACTTTTTAACGACCCTTGTAATTTACTTAAGTCATATTTTAGGAAGCCAGTCTGTTCAGCCATTAAATAAAAATGCTTTCTTGTTTATCTGTTATTATTTTATTTTCTGCTAAATAAAGAACCTAGTCGTCCACCCTCTAAGTTTTCTAATTTCTTATATGTCTGTTTGCTAAATAGCCCAATCCAGACATTTTTAATGAAAAGTACTGGCTACAAATAAACAAGTTAAAACTAATTTTTATGGATTTCTTTTTTTTAGAAGTAGAATTATATGCTTTGCTAATCAGACTTAATTGTTACATTCACAACGCTTCAGCCATGGTGATCTCCAGTCTTCTTCAGGTGTCAGTCTTCTTCAGGTGCCAGTCTTCGTACTAGATAACCTTCCGTGAACCCTTTTCTTTTCTTTAATAAGTATGGTATAAGGCTACAATGTAGATGCAACCGATACAGATCGAATTACCTATAATAATAATAATAATAATAATAATAATAATAATAAAGGGTGTTCCAAGAGCCGATTTTAAATGTAAATTAAGTTTAGGCGTCTAATGATTTTTTTCTTTTTCTATCAGATTTAACAACTTAAGTCGTTGGCACTTTCAGCCATGGAAAGATTAACAACCAAACGACGTGTTAAAGTTATCGAAGCCTATTACGAAAATGGAATTTCAAAGAGAAATGCAATAAGAAGTTCCCAGGTCGCATCATCTTTCGAAACAGCGAAGTCAATTGGCCACTACGATCGTGCGACTTGACGCCTTTAGATTTTTTCCTTTGGGGTCATCTCAAAAGTAAGGTCTATGCCAACAAGACAACAACAATTCAACAGCTCAAGGATGAGATAATAAGACATATTGGTAAAATTGAAGAGCAACTATGCAGAGACGTCATCAAAAATTTTGACCATCGAGTGGAGGTGTGCCGCCGAAGCCTTGGCGGACATTGGGGTGATATTATTTTTCACACTTAAATAACATGATCCATTTGAGAAATAAATAAATTTTCACCAATAACACTGATTTATTTGCTGCTGACTTTGATCCGTTTTAATGAAACACCTTTTATATAGGATTAGTACGAGGTTTGTCTGAAAAGTAACAGGACTGGGTGTGCTGTGTGAGCTATGGGTGAAAGAGGGATAAGCAGATAATCTTGGAAGTACGTAACTCTACTCTTAGCTTTCTACAAGTATTGCATTTTCTTTTTACACACGAGAGTTGTGGTAGGAAAAAACATGACTGCTTCACCACGACAATTCGCCTGCTCACAACGTCCTGGGCATCCGACAGTTACTGGCCCAGAAGAAAATTTCCTTACTGAAATAACCTCCCTATTCACTTGATCTTGCTCCGTATGACTTTTTCTTTTCCCCAAGCCCAAGGGGATCATCAAGGAGACCCGTTAGGAAGGCGTGGAGGTCATCAAGAAGGCCGTAATGACGGAGCTGAGATGCACCCAAGAAGTATCCTTTCGGCAGTGCATAGAAATGTGCCAGAGAAGGATGAAAAAGTGCATTACACTCGAGGGGTTGATTACTTTGAAGAGGGAAACATGCAGTTTGTTGTTTGGAATTTAAATAAATTGTTTGTGACACCAGTCCCGTTACTTCTCAGACAGAATTCGTATGCCAATCACGATTTTCCGTTGAGTTAACAAAACGTTTGTCGTGTCGAAATTTTCGAGATGAAGAATTATCATTATTACATATCTTACTATTCAGTCAAGCATGCTTATCTTATTGTTGACATACTTACGGCATTTCGGCTATTGTAGACTCGGGCCTTCTTCCGGGGCCTGTTTTCATACTCAGTAACATTTTTGGTATTTCGAACCGAACACTTATTTAATAATGTATACATTAGTATGGCACAAGGATACAAGTATGGCGCATCCGATAAGGATAAGAAGAATTAATTAACGATTTACTACCTATAGAGGTTATAACCTATACGATTAGCTTACTAATGATAACTTCCTGTTGAATTAGCAAAAAAATTATATGCTTTGCTGTTCGGACCTAATTGCTTATCATGGTACGTTATACTAATAACGTTTCAGCCACTGGACCCGCCTATCGCCCTTCTTCGGGTGTCTGTCAAGTAGTCAATCACCTTGGTGGATTTTCAGACTGAATTTCAATTAGTCTATAGGGGTTCCTTCTGCTTTCCATGCTTAGAATATTTCGTGTAGATTAATATTTACCTTTGTGTCGTCATTCATTTCTTCTGTTGAAGCAGGAGATGTGACTTTGCAGCACTTCAGATCCAGGTCACATCGCATTTATCCACAAGGCTATGCATCTCTTCGATAATTTAGCGTGGAAATTCTGGATCTGGGGCCTTAAATCTGTTGTCAGGTGGTAAATCTGTTTGAGTGTTCTCACTCAGGTGGTGGACTTGCTTTCGTGTGTGCTTTCTTTCTTCAATTTGGAAATTATTATTATGCTAGGTCTCCTGATCAGGTTGTCAGTGCCTAACATGTGTTCAGATTATTCTTTTGGTCGTTCTCAAAACGTGAATATAGCAACCAAGAGGATTATGTTATAGTGAGGCATATGGCATTTTCGAGTATTTTTCGAAAGTGGTATTTTTGTGTCAGCCAACTCCACATTTCGTTTTCAAGTAATTGAGCCACACACGCCATTACTAAATGTCGGAAATGATTTAAATAAGACTCAAGATAAACCGTCCCAAAA
This sequence comes from Acanthosepion pharaonis, assembly GCA_903632075.3. Taxonomy (NCBI): domain Eukaryota; kingdom Metazoa; phylum Mollusca; class Cephalopoda; order Sepiida; family Sepiidae; genus Acanthosepion; species Acanthosepion pharaonis. The sequence goes on along the minus strand of CAHIKZ030002090.1, from coordinate 5,390,142 downwards.
CATAAATTGCCAGTTGGAAATCGAAGCCAGCTAAACTGAATCCATTACAAAAATTCAGGATGTGTAATTAGTAAATACTAAATGCATCAAGATGCTTCGGCATATGGATTAGTTATAAAGAATCTAGTATTGGAAATAAGGAAATTCAGCATAGGTTGCAAAGCCAAATTATTAACCTAAAAACTCGAGTCATGTTTTTAAATAACTTCATCAGATCAAAACTTTCGAATGGATGATATGCATGGCGTCGAACTAGTTCAGCAATATCTAAACTGTCAGCTTGTTGTATAGTAGTTTCACAGTGGAGGCTTGTATTTCACTAAGTCGGTCCTAAAATAGGTTCGACGTACAAAACGTTAGGAACTTGATATAATAGGTAATGACGCAGAGAAATCTAGTGGTGGTCGCTGATACTCTTGGTGTCCGACATCGACTGACTGACCAACTCACTGAGCGACTCGTTACAATTACTACTACTACTACTTATTATAGGTGTGAGAGTCTATTAACTATAGAATAGGTGTGTTCCAGTATAACGCAGCTGCACATAGCCGCTTTCGCAGATCAATGGTTAAAAATAGATTCGAGTGAATGTAACTCTTAGAGAGGACTGTCCTTCTTCAAACCACGATGGCTGCCTTTCTTCGAACCTTGAGGACTGTCTTTCTTCGAACTTTGAGGGTTGCCTTTCTTCGAGCCTTGACGACTGTCCTTCTACGAATCTTGAGGAATATCCTGTGTCGAGCCTTGTGGGCTGCCCTTCTTCGAACCTTTTATAACTCTTTCTTCGAACCTTGAGGGCTGGCCTTCTTTGAAGCTTGAAGGCTGTCTTTCTTAGAATCTTGAGGACTGTCCTTCTTCGAATCTTGAGTGTTGCCCTTCCTCGGACGTTGAGGACTGTCCTTCTTCGAATCTTGAGGAATATTAAGTGTCGAACTTTGAGGGATGTTGTTCTTCGAACCTTTAAGACTGTTCTTAGAACGTTAAGAGTTGCCCTTCTTCGAACCTTGAAAGCTGCCTTTCTTCGAGCCTAGAGGACTGTCTTTCTTCGAACCTTGAGGGTTGCCCTTCTTCGAACCCTGAAGGCTGCCTTTCTTCGAACCTTGAGGACTGTCCTTCTTCGAATCTTGAGGAATGTCGTGTCGAACCTTGATGGATGTGCTTCTTCGAACTTTGAGGACTGGCGCTACCGAATCACAAACAAAGAACTATATCAAATAACAGAAAACACACCATTAAATGACTTCCGACCGCAGCAACAACTAAAATGGATAGCATATGTATTTTAAAGGAGAATAATGACATAATCAAAATGTTGACCTTACACACTACTTCAAAAAAAAAAAAGTTTGTAAGGAAAGAGGCATCAATACTGGAAAGAGCAATAACTGTTACTGGATTTTAGAAAACTGATTCCCTGACAAATTGTTTTACGGGAATGATTTTTAATCAATTTCAAACGAAAGTAGCACCGGATCATCGGTCGATGAATGTCGAATGTTTCTATATAAAGAAACAGCTAATATTACTATTACCATTTACTGAATTCATTTTCTATCCATATGCAGGTGGTTTGTCCCAAGTGTAAATTTTAGATTATTTTAATGTCCTTCCCAAATAAATCAAATGAAATTTTGATGTATTTGTTTAATAAATCTTACCCAAGACATCACAGATAAAGTAAACAGCTCGTGCATGTCGACTTTGCCAACGATTTACTTTGAAGTGGAAAAATTCACTCCTCAAAATAACAAGTTTGAAAGGACCTAAGTTAATGCAAACGTCACAGGCTTTTTATCAATCGTTCCACTTCAAATGTTTTGCTACGTGTCGCCGAAACTACAGTATAATGGCAATGTTTATGACTCAGTTTGTCTCTTATGTTCTGATATTATTAACTGCACAACAGTAGGTCTATTTATATAAAACTTTGAAAAATAAAAATCAAGCAACAACATTCCAACGTAGTACAGTAACCCCGGTTGAACAATGAGAAAAAAAAAAAGAAGCGGACACATCGTAAATCTGACATAAAATCATGTATTTTACACAAAGTGCAGAGTCAGTGCGTATCGTTTAACAAAGGTCATCAGACTGTAGCTATTCTTTAGAATCGAGAGCAATAGTAGATGGCATACTTTATTGGTTCATGACCACCATCATCATCATCATCATCATCAACAGTTCTGTCACATGTTATCGTCGTTGGGGTACTAAAGACGTGACCAACTCCCTCCGCAGGTCCAGGAATGAAAGCCGGAGAGATATTCGTTCATGCGTAGCGTGACTCGGCCAAGTAGTTCTATCCCTACCCTTAGCCGTTGTCCTCCAACTTGATAAGCTCATTTTGGTCTCGGACACGAACTTTTCGCTCTGATAACTGACTTCAGTCTAGGCAGTCTAGAGGTTCCCACTGATCAACGCACTGAGTGCATACACAGTCAGGGGTCATACTCTACCCCATTGTACTAGATAACCACTGACCCTACACGAATGCTTATCCTATAACAGATCTTGCTATTAAATTGTGCTAGGTGTCAAGCCACCCCTTCCTCATCAGAAAAGCCAGGTGGGGGAACCAGTTTAATCGCTGATGATCCGACCATGCGACAAGTAGTATTGAGTTACATGGTACAAAATAACACTCGTGGTGTGAGCTGACATAAACAAGATTTATCTAATAAAGTCCTATAACAAAATTTCGCATTTAAGTTAAAACAAATAAATTGAGGCGAATTTGTAACCGCCAATCCTGTTACATTCAGATAATTTCGTTTATTTTTCACACATGCGCAAACCACATTCTACAAATGCCATCGGTTTAAATTTATTTTTTGTTCTTTTATATGCCGCGTCCTGTTAGGATGTAGGCGATCGCGGCTCTTCATAATTTCTTGTCCTTTGTAGCTCTTAGTAATGTTTGCTTTTTAAAAACTATTCTGCTCACTCACTGCTCTAACAATATTGTTGTGCAGGTGACTGTTCGTTTCCCTATTGTGTGCGTTAAATTCTCCATGTCCTCTTTCCTCATTAAGAATTAAAAAATATAAGTATCTCTCTGTGATTTTAAGTAAAAATGTCTTTTTTATTTCAATTTTACTTAAAATTTAAGCTTCGTCCATAATATTCGCAGCATCCTTCTGTAGAACCACATCTGTTGCCACAGGTTTAAGGAAATTGTCCAGCAGTTACTGCCATATGGAAATAGTTATAGTACATAATAATTTAAAATTCTTTTCCTTGTTTTTTGTTTCTTAATACTTTAATTAGCTTTTGGAAGGCATATTCCGCTATTTCAATGCGCCTTCGGATTTCCGTCGCCTATTAAAACACTTCCCACATAGTTAAATTTCCGTACTTTGCTTGATGTTGCCATCGATTGGTAGCTCGCATCTAGGGCTGTTCTTGCTGACAACCCTACATTCTGACTTCTTATAATTGATGGTCAGTTCTTTCTTTCCCTTGTCTTGTCTAGGTGCTCATGCAGTTTATTTCTTGGGCTGTCACCAACACGTTGTCATTTATGTATCTTACGTCTTTAAAATTTTACCCGCCAATAATAAATCCTGGTAGGACTTCTACTTCTTTTAGAATTGATTGTTAAATAGATCCAGTGAGAAACTGTATCCTTGTTTTGCACCTTTTTCTATTTTTTGTGTATCAATTGAGTACCAATTTGCTTTCTCTCCTTATACAGGCGGCTTGGCCCCAATATGGAACAAACGCAAAGTTCGTGGATTTTATAAGGGATATCAGATACTTTTTTATATCAAAATGTTAACTTTGATATAGTATACCAGTCTTAAAATCAGCCTTCGATATAGTGGCATTAACCTGCGCTCGAAACACCGAAAGGGATATTTGTCATCTATGCTTAATGCTATCTGTCTGCACACACGTTCAAAATTTTCCCAAAGTAAGTCATTAGAATTTCGTGTTTTAGTCGAAAGCGTCAAGTGATATGGCTTTCCTTTCGTACTGAAAGGTTTAGCTTAGTTGATATATTCACAGCATTTCGACCGATGCACATTCCAACTGTCTTCAGGTGCCTGTTGTAAATAAACTTCTGGGAAGATTGAACCAAGTCCTTTATTCAATTCACGGGAGTCAATGTGTTCTAATTCAACGTTTCCGGGCTTAAGGTAAATAACTTTCTCTACTTTATTTTGCGTTAGTGTCGCTTGTCCGTTTCTTCCACTGAATCAGAATATATACATTTTCAGCAGTACTCCAACAAGGGATTGGATTCAGAACTCTTAAGAAACCATATATGTTTCACCCAACGTTTTAATCCGCTCTTAGATAATCCAGTGTAATCCAGTGGATTATACTAACCAGAATGAAAAAGCATATAATAATGATAATTCCTCATTTGAAACTTCTGACATAAATTATGTAATGTTGAATACTGTTAAGTTGAGGATACTCATTACCAGTACGAAAATCCCTCACAAGTTTTTAATTGGATTTCGAACTGGTATAAATCGCACTAATCGAATAGAATAAAGCGTAAGGCAGAGTTTGATGTGGATGAACACTTGTGTATGGACTCAGGGCAAAAACTGATCAAATCTGCTCGACAATTCACCCCTGGGAACGACTCAGACACTTGGCATTAATCCTAGCCACCTCACTTTAGAACAAAAGGTTAATTTTGACAGTATCCCTGTCTTTAAATCAGTCTTCGATATCCTGACTACCGAAAGGGATATTCGTCATCTACGCTTAAAGTGATCTCAAAGGAGAAATATTGCCTAGTGTGGTTGACATCTGGGCTCACATTGTATTGAATTTCAATATCCCAGTATAGACAGGGAAGTATATAGATTGCATCAGGTTAATAGTTTATAAGTAGAAAAATAATTAATATCAGATTTTTAAGCCTACAATTAAAGTCTCTTTAGGCCAACCAACCAAGTATTACGGACACCGTAAGTGATGTGAAAGTCGACTGTGCTTTAGTGACTATAGCTGGAGAAGTAATTAAGAAGTAGTACGTTGGCTTATACTATGGGAACCAAATTAACGGAAAGGATAAACAGGTTCATTAGCAAGAATCTTCATTGATATGTTACTGGAATCATGTTTTGATTGATTTGTTTTTTACGGCTTATCGATCCTTTTCATGTTATTTAAAGCCAGAAAATAGTTTTAGATTGTAAGAATATTTTAAGATAATAATGATTTAGTGATACAATTCTTTACTAATTAGCCAATAGGTGGGGGTGGGGAGAGAAGAAGGGGATTTATAAATTTCCCAAGGATATTTGCTCATAAATGAATATAACAAACCCAACTTGTATTGAAACTCTGATCTCTGATTAACAATTCCGAGCCATTGTCCATTATACCATCCGTACATTCAAGCTTACAGTACCGGGTATTCCCAAGCAGTTAACCATGTAACAAGTCTCGACGTTGCTTAACAATACAAGATTTTTAGAAGCTAATAAATAATACCCGGTTTTTAGAAACCAATAAATAATACCCGATTTTTAGAAACCAATAAACAATAGCCGATTTTTAGAAGCTAATAAATAATACCCGATTTTTAGAAACTAATAAACAATACCCGATTTTTAGAAACCAATAAACAATACCCGGTACTTAGAAACCAATAAACAATAGCCGATTTTTAGAAACTAATAAATAATACGCAATTTTTAGAAACCAATAAACAATACCCGATTTTTTGAAACCAATAAATAATACCCGATTTTTAGAAACTAATAAGTAATACCCGATTTTTAAAAACCAATAAACAATACCCGATTTTTAAAAACCAATAAATAATACCCGATTTTTAGAATCCAATAAATAATACCCGATTTTCAAAAAAATAATAAATAATACCCGACTTTTAGAAATCAATAAATAATACCCGATTTTTAGAAACTAATAAATAATACCCGATTTTTAGACACCAATAATCAATACCCGATTTTTAGACACCAATAATCAATACCCGATGTTTAGAAACTAATAAATAATACTCAATTTTTAGAAACCAATAATTATACCGAAATTTTAGAAACCAATAAATGATACTCGATTTTTGAAAAAAAAAAAGTAATGGCCGATATGTAGAAACGAATAATAATAACGAATTTTTAGAAACCAATAACAAATACCGAAATTTTTAGAAACTAATAAATAATTCACGATTTTTAGAAACCAATACATAATACCCCAGAATAAAATGCCTCATATTTTAAAAAATTAAACAAGAAATCCTTTATATTTTCTTTTTATCTTTGCGTGTTATTAGCTTCTGAACAAACATACTTACGCAATCATTGAAAAAGTAATACTCTCATAGATCGAAAAATTTCGTTTTGACTCTGCCACTAGATGGCATTAGAAACGTTTAATTTTAACTAATTTCATTAGCAAAATAGCTTGTATTTAAAAATAAAAATGAAAAAATTATCATATTTTTCTAACTGATTTTTTATATTGGAGAAGGAAGAAAATTAGCAAGGATGTTGCATATTATTTATAATTTTATCTTTTTTATTTTTTAGTAAAGTTACAAATGCAAGTCGAACACAAAAAATGACTTTCGCGGTTTATGGAGTAGGTTCTGTGCATAATCAACATGCCAAAATTGGTTTGCTAATTTAATGGAAATTTCTTTTTCCTTTCTTTAGCAAGTGATTGATGATGATTCAAAATAATTCGCAGATGTTGATGAAGACAGTGAAAGTAATCATTATTCTGAAAAGGCCGATAGGATATGACAATTTTCTCTATTCTAAGACTTCTTACTCTGACAATGAATCAGATAGTAAATGAAGACAATCTATAGTTGCTGATCAAAGTATTGGTTGTTCTGGAGCTGTTGTCGAGATATTGTACTGATTATGGACCCAAGTCGTTAATACAATAAATCTAATCTTTGACGTGCGTGAATTCGGACGTAAATTTATTTCATCAGGGTCGTTACATTAGTCACGTAGACAGACGCTTCTTGCCAAAACAGTGCGCTCCACTTTGCCGATCAAGCAAAAACCGTGACCTTTACATAACTTTGTTCGTCGTGATTGTTGCGTTAATTAAAGCAACATTATCTAACAATATCTGAAATTTTTTTGCAAAGTTATTATTTACGTTGGCAATTTTTACAGATATAGAATCACATCAGACTTGGGTGTCACGCGTCCTTACACAACAGTAATGTATCAGTCTCAAAGACACACACACATATTTAAACTCTTATTGCAAAAAATATATGCGCATCTGTGTACAAACACACTTTCTCTCTCAAGCAATCACACAATGCCACACACACACACACACACACACACACACACACACACATACATTGCACAACACGAATCAACTTATGAGGGAATAACTAATAAAATATATATTCATATTCTTGGCGTGTAATAAAACTAACATGAACAGTCTGATATGGAAGTCACGGTTTGGAATTCTTGTTTAAGTATCAATCTTCAATAGCTTGCAATTTCAATAATTGTAAAGCTAAATACGGCTTTATTTGTAATTAAAAAGACATCTGAATTTGGGCAAGAAGTGTATATCTGTTTTTGGAGTAAAAAATATTATGAAATCTTTTCAACTAGCTTTCATTTCTTTTTTTTATTCATCTTTCTTTCGTACTTTCATTAATTCTTTCTTTCTTTCTTTCTTTCTTTCTTTCTTTCTTTCAATCAGTAATTCACCACTCTTTCCTTTACTTGTTTTCCCCCATTCTTTCACTTAAACATTGACATTTCTTTATTTGTTTCACTTATTCATTCACCTGCCTGTCTTTCTTTCTTTCTTTCTTTCTTTCTTTCTTTCTTTCTTTCTTTCTTTCACTAATTCATTTATCTTTCTTTCACCTATTCATTCATCTTTCTTTCTTTACTAATTCATTCATCTATTTTCTTTCATTCTTTTTTTTTATTTCTTTCATTAGTTCATTCGCCTTTCTCTCTTTCAGTAATTCATTCTTTCTTTTTTTCACAAATTCATTGATATTTATTTCTTTCTTTCATTCATTCATTCATTCACCTTTCTTTCTTTCACTAATTCATTCACCACTCTTTCCTTTACTTGTTTTCACTTTTTTTTTACTTAAACATTCACATTTCTTTTTTTGTTTTACTTGTTCATACACCATTCTTGTTTTCTTTAACCTGTTCATTTATCTTTCTTTTTTCACTAATTCATTCATCTTTCTTTCTTTCTTTCTTTCTTTTTCTTTCTTTCTTTCTTTCTTTCACTAATTCATCCATCTTTCTTCCTCTAATTCATTAATCTTTCTTTTTTCTTTCACTAATTCATTCATCACTCTTTCGTTTACTTGTTTTTCACCTTTTTTACATTTAAACATTAACATTTCTTTCTTTTCCTTGTTCATTCACCTTTTATTCTTGTTTCTTTCACTAATTCATTATTCTTTCTTTATTTCACTAATGCATTCATCTTTCTTTTTTTTGTTTCACTTGTTCGTTCGCCTTTCTTTCTTTGTTTCTTTCCTTCACTAATTTATTCTTTCACTAATTCATCCATCTCTCTTTCCTTTATTGTTTTTCATTTTTCTTTCAATTAAACATTCACATTTCTTTCTTTGTTTCACTTGTTCACTCACCTTTCTTTCTTTCTTTCTTTCTTTCTTTCTTTCTTTCTTTCTTTCTTTCTTTCTTTCTTTTCATTGTTCTTTCTTTCTTTCACCTGCTGATATATTTATGTTTCTTTCCTTTCCATTCACACTTGATTATATAATTGAAATAGGATTTAATAGTAGGTGATAATAACTTTGCTTTAGATTAGTTGAGTAATGTGGATTTTTCATGTTATTCGTAATAACCACCAGTTAATTTAGTTAAATAATTAACGGATGGTTATGAGTATTTAACAGTCTCTCTTGGTTATACGTATCTACACATGTAAATCAACTCAAATGTCAGATAATAGGCTTGGTAGCTGTTATGTCTTCATTCTATTGAGTGAAGATAATACAATCAAGAATTAGAATGTCTCTTGCAGTTGACGTAGTCTTGCTGAAATGAGTAGTAAGCAGATAAGCTAAATCTTTACTAGATATCTCTCTCTCTCTCTACTCTCTTTTCTGACGATTCTCAGCGTCAGTATTTGTACTATATTGGACGAGTCAACGCCATATTCTGGAGAGGGGTGTTCATCTCCACAACACCCCCCGGTTTGAGATATACACTTTCTTTAGTCAATATTTTTTTCTGATATGGGTCCACTTCCAACGTTTCAGTCAGATCACGATTTCGCTTACTCTAGCATTGAATTGTAATTTCAGTTTTAGGAATATGTACTTCAGAGGTATCGTAAAGTATGTCCCTTGTTGAATTAAATTGTACTGGTTATTTATTATGTGCATATCTTGACCTCAATTGATTTATATGTCTCTTATGACGAAATCGTCCACCTTCGACAATGTGCTTCATACTACCAAGGCTTTGAATAATTTTTCCTTCCTCTCAACTTTCCTTTCTTCCCTGTAAGCTTTTTTTTTCTTTTTGAAAACTTTATCGCCGATCTTAAATTATCTGGTTGTTTGAAATTGTCGAAGTTTCTTCTTATTCAGTGGGAGTAATTTGTCAGAAATGGATTTAACTTTTCTAGCAAACATCAGCTCTTTTCGTGGTGACGTTTGTATTTGACGTCATTCCATACATGGTCAAAAATTCTTGTAGTGCTGTTTTCTCAGCTTCCAAGCCTTTAGTTTTTCTTAATACCCTTTTGAAGGGGTCAACAAACCGTTTCACTTGACCATTCAAACTCGGATGATAAATCGGCATTGTCAAATTTTCAAACGCGTAGTTTTTGCAGCAATTCTTAAACTCACTAGAAGTCAATTGAGTTCCATTATCGGATACCATACTGTCAGCTACTCCAAACCTTACAAAAAGTTCATGTAAGAATTTAATCGTTATTGCAGTAGTACGTTGTTTACACTTTAATATCTCGGGTCATTTTGTGAAAGTGTCGACCACAATTAATTAGTATGAACCGTTTAGTGGTCCAACAAAATTTTGTCCATGGTTTATCAGTGCTCGGCCGTGCCTGATAATTTATAGGTAGTGATTTTGCTGCTGAATTATAACCATTAGATTTTTTTAAACTGTATTTTGAATATCTTTGTCCGATAAACAGAACATCTCTCCAGGGACTTCATCCTCACTATTCCCGGATGTTCTAGTGGAATCGTTAACTTTGAAACCTGTTCAAATTTTATGAGGATTCGAGAGCTTATTTCCCCATCGTTGCTTGACGTTAGCTCTTTAACATTTAAATCTCTGTGTGAATAATTCATCTAGGTTAAATTTCTCACACTCACGGTTGACTTTACCGGCATATGTGACAAAATCTTGATTTCCGTCCTTAGTAACGTTCATGCACTGCCAACGTATATAAAAATTGAATTTTTCTCACAAAAGATTTTTGATAATATCGACACTGTTTCATTAAATGATACTTTTTCTGGAATATTTGGCAAAATGAAGTTCAGATATTTTTCATGTTTAGTGGGGTAAATTTTTCCTATCAGTAGACATACTTTCTATTAATCAGACCATCATTAACATTCTCCTCTAAAAATGGCCTCGTACCTCCTGAAGTACGATAGGAATGTAATGTTTTATTCTTGGACGTCATTAAATTCACTAATTGAATTAGAGACTGAGTCCTGCGAAAATAAAATTAACTCATTGTCTGTTCCTTGATTTTCCAGGATTGCTTTTATCTGTTCTTGATATTCAATCCACTCCCGTTTCATTTGTTGTAACAGTTGCGGAATAACTATCTTCAATTCTTCCATAGTGTATTATTCTGTAGAAATAGTCCTTAACTAGGAAGAAAAAAGTCTTTTTTTTAATAGCAGCATATCATATACCCTTGAAGTTTATCGACGGTCGTGTCGCGCCATGAATATACACGAATTCCACAAAATTCTTTTCCGTCAATTTTGAATATTCTTCGACAGCTATTTATGCTAAGCGAGAAGAATTTTTTTCGTGTGAATTCGAATCATCGTCGTTACTGTTCTGTCTTCATTCCATTGAATGGAGATAATACAATCAAGAAATAGAATGTAGCTTGGAGTCGACGTAATCTTGCTGAAATCTGTAGTAAGCAGATAAGCTAGACCCTCCTCTCTCTCCTGACGATTGTCGGCGTCAGTATTTATACTATTTGGAAAATGTGTTCATCTCCGCAACAGTATCATCAACAAAATAAACATATGCTGTTTAGGAAAGCATTAGAAACGAAAGCAATCGAGTTTGGGTCAAGAAGGGAAGAAAGATTGGAGGAAGCTAAAATCACAACAAAAGAAAGTTATCAGATGTCCAAATAAGGAAATTTGTTGATTGATTCGTTTTCTACGGCTTATCAACTTTTTGAAGTTTATTTGAAGCCAGAAAATATTTGGTGATAATAATGATTTAGTGATACAAGTCTTACAAATTAGTCTATAACGGAGTGGGGAAGTTGTAGATACATACAGTTCCCAAGAGTATTTGCCCTTAAGGGAATATAACGAACCGAACGGGAATTGGAAATCGATGATCATCAGTAAAAGGATGAATCTGAAATGCTATTTGCAGGTCGGGAACACTAGAATCGAGCAGACGCGAAAGTTTAAATATCTGGGAAGCGTTTTGACAGAGGACGATAAGTGCGACACTGAGACCCGCCAACGTATTGGGATGGCCAAGAACACATTCCAAAAGCTGGGCAGAGTATTGCGAGATAGGAGGATTTTTGGTAACAAAGAAAAGAATACTGAGCTATTACGTAACATCTGTCATTCTTTACGGTAGCGAATGTTGGACAATTTGCTCAAAGATGAAGAGACTCGAAGAGACAAAGATGTGGTTCTACAGAAGAATATCCTGGACCGAGCATGTGAGTAAAGATGGGGTCTTAGAGAGATTGCAATACTTAATATCAGGAAGAGGCAGCTGAAGTTTCTAGGACACATAATGAGGAAGGAGGGCCTGAAGAATCTGATATTCACGGGTCGAATAGGGGAAAGAAAGACATGGAAAAACAACGCATAACATAACTAGCAGGTTTAAGCAAGTGGATGACAGGACGTGGTCTAGAGGAGGTAACAGAAGGAAGGAACTTGTTGAGAGCTGCAAAGGATAGAGGGAGGTGGAGAACCATGATCGCCTACGTCCTGAAAGGTCAAGGCACATAAAAAGGAAGATTAAGAATTCCCAGCTATTATCTATTATATCAGCAGCATATCCAAGTTTACAGCACCTGGTTTTCACAAGTGCTTCTCTATTTAGTGACTGGCTAGGTTCGACGTTGCTTATGTTTGTTATTCGTACGAAGACTTCTGGAAAGTGGGAACGTGGACCTTTTACATTGGTGTAGGAGATGGAGAATCTGAGATCTGCTTTTGTGTTTGTAGAATTGGTTTTGATTTTACAGTGGACAGAGTTCGACATATCGAAATATAGAGGAGATGAGGTAGCGAGTAGTTTGTATAAAATCTGGATTAACTGCCAGAGAGTATAACCTTAACGACACACTTCATCATGGCATCTAGAAGCCAGGAACGCAAACTACCTCACGGTCCAGATCCTATTCACATAATTGCAATACAATTGCCCTGGTATTATACACCTGTTGATGGAATAGCCTCCTTAGGAATTATCATAACGCATGATACTATACGAGTTTACAGTTTTTTTTCCAAATGGACAACTTCAGAAATGTTATGTACCAAGTTTTATATATTTTAACATACTAAATTCGAAAATGCTATTCAAAGTAGATTATTGGCTTTAGATTTAGAGATATGTAGTCTGCTATGTCATGCATCTTGGTACAATGGATGTTGGTCACTTCAAAGTTGTGTAATACCTAACAAACTTGTCTCGCTAGATAAATTATGACTCAGTAGTAAGTTCGATCCTCAGTGGGAGATCCACACTTTCGGCCCTGTGACACATCTGTGCTACACTTAAAAATAAAGATGTTGCTTTTTAAAATCTGCTTTGATGTTCGTTTCTGTATTATCCGGCCGACCAGAGTAAAAATACGAACCTATCAAGATGGCAATAAATGTATTTATTGAATAGAACAAACCAGAAAACTCTTCAGAAGTATGTACATGCGCAGTTATTCAGCAGTCATTCGTTGCTTCTTGGTTTGTCATCTATAAACTGTATAATCTCTGATCACCGTCCAACAATAATCAGCCAGCATTAATGGATTCTACCTGCGTTTCTCCATTGCTGCAATGCCTTGGTGAAATCGTTCACCGTGCTCGTCATTTACAGCCCAACAGTTTTGGGAAAAATCAAGATGCGAGTCTAAGAAGTGGATCTTCAGAGACATGTTCCAGCCAAGATGTTCGTAAGCCTTTACAATTTTTTGCTAATTTTCTAGTCTTTATCCAGAAAGTTTTTCATGCAGTTTTTTCCGCTTTTCCCGTAGTTGACGAATCTAGGAAGCAACAAAGATGTCTTCCTTTGTCTTTGCTTCACTAGGAATTTATTCTGCACACAATTAAATTTTGCTTTTGTTTCCCCCACAGTCTTCGCGAAAAAGTTTTATATGACCAAACTTGATGTGAAAAGGTAACAACAAAATTTTCTTTGACTCAACAAGAGGTGGATGCTGAACATTTTCCCTCCGAGGCTTCAACGATTGTCGTAGTGGCCAGTTTATCTTGGTGTAATGGGAACTGTTGTCTCGGCCTGTCCCATTAACAAAGAAAACAACGGTACTTGGTATATCCACCTTGCAGTCCTAGAAAGAGGGTAACAACCTTCAAATCTTTGATAAAGTTACCAGTTATGTCGATTCTAGTTGATACATCTTAGTAGTTTCATATTGTCATGTCCTTCATGTGGATTGCATGACCAACTGGGATTAAAAGAAAAACTTTACCATTGTATAACAAGACAGCTTTGAAGAATCTTCTATTCTTCTGGATTGTAACTGATGTTAAGTTATTGCATAAGACCATTGATAACATTGCAGTACAGCAAATCACCTTCTATGAAGAAGAATGGGCTTAGATTCTTGTGACGATTACGGAAATGGGAAATCGGTACATCACCAGCTAATAGATTCTTCTGTTTTAACCATAGACCTAATAGTTCTTATCACTTAGTAAGTTCTAAATATCTAGCCAAGTTTCTTAGGTCACTTTGGTTTATGAGATGTGATTCAGAGACGGATTTTGGACAATAATCTTGGTCATATGAAGTTGATGGTTCAGGCTCTGAGGTTTCTGTCTTCCCTGATGCTTCTGGAACTGGTATGTCTTCATTTTGGAAGACAGGATGAAAAGCTGTTGTTTGGATATTTCACTGTCCATTACCTTTTCTCTGACAGTCCCTGAACAATTGGAGGCACCATGCAGAAGTAGCAATCAGTGTCATGATTGGTTGGGTCTCTCAACATCATGAGCATAGCAAAACATAGATTTATCTCTTCCTGGTTAGCAATCGACTGAGATTTGTTGCACAGGTATTACAGCATATGTACGATGTCCAGTTCTTGTCTTCGACTCCACTTTTGCTTCCAAAATATAGATGGTAAGCTTTTCTTCAGACAGGTGTTATATTTTGCTTTTGAGATGCAAAAGTCACTACGCTACACACATAGCAGAAGTTATCCGCTTCAGAAATTCACGGGGTATTTTTCACAGGACAGTTCAATATGTGAAAACCTGGGTGGAAAGGAGAATAATAATTAGTTCATTAGGTGAATAATTATATATAATAAGGTTATTTAAATAATAATAATTAATTTAGCAAGTACAACAATTTTGATGAAATATTCGTGTAACACTAGTACTGTATCTTGAAATCTAGAGCCAATCAAACATTTTGGGTATCATTTTTATTTCCAGTACCCCAAGATTACATAAGATTGGTTATTTTCTTATTTGAAGTTTTCATTATTTTCACTCTTTATATTCGGACTATTCTCCTCGTTTTTATTCTTTTTATCACAACGTTTCGGACGTTGTCTCTTCTTCAGGTGTATATCTATCTGGGTAACCTACAGGGAATTCTGAACCGAATCATTTATTTACGGGGATAAACTATTCTTGTTCCACTGTCTCGTCTAGGTATTATAATATTTATTGGTCACCCGGGATTTAACTTACAAGTAATACGTCACCAAGTTCACAAACGAACACTTTTCCCAACTAGGCCATTGTCCGATAGAGCTTTAAACCTAACCTTCACTGCTGATTAGGCTGCTACTGCAACTGCTGCTTCAGTTGGCTGTCATATTCCGACTACTGCAACACATGTTTTGATTGCTGCTGCTGTTGGGGTTGAAAACTTGCTGTCATTTGTTTTTCTTTATTTTTTAGCGATTCCCATATTGTATTTATTTATATGTTAGCTCTACCAAGGAATTGCTCATATGCGCTGATTCTTTCAGACGTCTAAATCTTCAATGTTTTTCCCAGTCCAGTATTTTCAATTCATTCCATATGTTGTAGACCCGTGCTATCAGGCAGATAACGTTTAACTTAGAAAACGTTTACCTCCAGCACTCTTAATGAAGAGACAAACAATCCAGGAAAGAAGATAAGACAGACATACTAATCAGAGCGAACACGTGTCATTTTCCCAGAAATGAAGTCAAAAGAACTTAAGCAGGTGGACAGATATGGAGGCAGGTTCACTTGTATGCGAGGGTTAAGAATTCCCTGGGAGAAGAAGAAGGATCTATTTCTAGACCTATTACCAACAACGGCTACATACCTGTTTGTGCCACTATTTAACACATAGATGGGGGGGGGGTTACACGCATTTTTGTAAAGATGTTTGTGCGAAACTGAATGCAACTATCTCGACCAGAATTTAAATACAGATCACAGATTTCTTGTTCCGTGCCGCTGACCGTTACACTACCTGAGCATCTTCTTAAAGAAGTTTTAGAAGAAGAAGAAGAAGAAGAAGAAGAAGAAGCAATAGCAGAAGAAGAAGAAGACAGGTAGGAGGAGGAGGAGGAGTCTGGTGTAGAAAACAAAAGAAAGAGCTGAAGGAAGGGAGACAATTTTCGAAGAAAGGATGGAAGAAATGGCAGGCAAAAAGAGAATAAAGAAAAAGAAGATGAAAGGAATAAATTCATCGTATTGTCACAGATGAGCGAAAACGCAAAAAGAGACAAGAAATCTCTGCAACGTTATGCGCCATTCTTTCTTTCTTTCTTTCTTTCTCGCTGGTTGCCTCATCATGCATACACAGAATCAAAAACACAGTAGATCATTACACTCAACCTAATTTTTTACAAAATCGTTGAAAATAGAATTGATACCCGACACTCTGATCAAACGCAAAATGTAACAATAAACCAAATTGCTGGCGTTGTGAAAACTGTCCTAATTCAAAATTGCTGGTTTTAAGCGTAGAAGTCATTGGTCCATACAGATGAGAATGCATGCGTTAAATAATCTGTAGTCGGGCGGAAACCTTACGCATTCATCCATGACCGAAAAGGAGAGACACCAAGTGAAAAGAGATCAAAGTTGAACTGTTTCCATATGTCTGTAATTATTAGCCATTCTGTCAATTGCATAATCAAGAGCAGAAATATGCTTCCTGTTTTAATTTTGGTTTTTAAATGCCATGTTCGTTCGGGACGTAGGCGAGCACGGCTCCCCATGTATTCCATTTCGTTATTTTCTGTGAATTGACATGACTTCTTGGGGAATTGATTCCCGTTGTCTTCTCCATGGTTTTGAAATCAGAGTAGGCTAAATAAAGAGATGGAGTTGTATCTTTTTCAAAGGCTATTACGTGAAAGTGAATGCAACAGACTAGGCCTGGAATTTGAAATCGGCTCGTCTAATAAATTCCATCTTGTGGGTTGATCGGATGGCACTAGCTCCTGCAAAAAGCCCTATGCCACCCATCAAAGGCGTTATTAGTTGTAGGTAAATCAGCATTGGCTCTCTCTAAGCAAGATCACATATGTATTTCAAACATAGGTATTTTTAATAATTACCATTTAGTATAATTGTCCTATCGATTAATTTCCATTCATTCAATTTACAATTCGAATAAATGCTTTTCCAATAATTGTTTTCGAGCAATTTCCTCGATAAGGTTTGCTTAAAATAATGACGTGCGAAGTAAGATGCTTAACCAATTCTGAGTTGATAAGAGCAACAAGAAAATGGCTAAACGGAGATAAAAGACAAAAAAGAATGTGAACATCAGAATCAGAACTGCATAGTGCTTGTCGGTTTCATGCCTTATTCAGACTCTTTGAAAACGATTATGTCCAATATTGAGTGTTCTTTCCCTATAAATATAGAACATTTTAAACAATATATATATATATATATATATATATATATATATATATATATATATATATAAAAAAAATAAACATTATTTTTCTTATATACCTGATGGGTTTGAAAATAACGCAAATTATATTTTAATTTAGGAGTGAAATGATCATAATCTTGAAGTAATCTTAATTCCTATCGTATGTTATTTATATGGTCTGTTTGAATAAAACATTGAGCTCTTTAGCTAAATCAGTTTTGATAATTCTATTGATGGAATTAACTTCGATTATATACCTACGGATTATTATATTATGAAGTGGATTAAGTTCAACAATTATTTAATATATTTTCTGTTTATACATTATTTTTATAGATATAATTTATTGAAGTAAATGCTCTGTTTTTTTAATTAAACAGTATTAATTACATTTAGCGAAATTTCTCGAACATTCAGGCCGGTAAATGTAATTAATACTGCTTAATTAATAACACAGAGCATTTACTTCAATAAATCATATCTATAAGAATAACGTATAAAGAATATATATATATATATATATATATATATATATATATATACTACATCGAATGTGCCACTATCGAATCTTATCAAAATATAAATCTGCGCGCCGGATTCTTTCCAATATCTCCTTTCCTGAAAGAATTACTCTTTTCCCAAGCCATACTATAAACTTTATTTTGGTGGATACCTGTATTTGATCCACGTGTTTCCAAACAGTGACATTAAAGTTCACCAATTTATCGAAAGAATGTTCTATTAAAGAAAATATACCCCTTAGTCTTTAATACAATTTTCTATGTCTAATTAGGTAGATATTAAATATATTATTTGAAAAAAACCCCCCAAATAACAAGCACAAAAACAGGAATATTCCCTCTATTACATGTATGTATTAAAATAACGTGTATATATGCCTATCCACATTGTTATCCACCCCTTCCACAGAAACACACCCATACGCATGTAAAAGGAGAACGATATATATATATATATATATATATATATATATATATATATATATATATACTTGTTGCAGAGATGACGTCATTGAATCAGCAATGGATAAATTATGGTAATACGCCATCTTTGTATCTGCATTGATTTGAGGACTTCATCAAACACACACATCTCTCCACTTTAATCCATAACCCTGCCGCATTTATTGAGTTCCCTCTCCACGCAAGATCGCCCAACAAACCCCACCTACAAGAACGGGTCAGCAAGTACTCAGTCAAAGAGTACTTTGACAGAAACTTGGTCATACGTAAAATCGGATATCGTTTGTGATCGAAACGAGAATGTAGCGATTTATTTTACTAATTCGTTCTCCTTGATTTTTAACAAAGAAATGCCTAACAATTTCGAATTTGGATGTAATGGCATTCTTTTATGCCAACTAGGGACACTGCGCTGATAGAACAATTTCGGTTTTAGAGTTCAGGTATTGATAATAAAATCATTAAATCTATTAGAAATAAATTAGATGCATAAAAATAATTAAACCTATTCAAAATTTACTTTAAGTATTCTTAGAAATCATAGTTTGCGTATATTTGAAAAGAAAAGAAAAGGAAAATGCGGTTTGAATTGGTTCTAAATACGCAACGTAGCCCTCCAAGAACTGGAATAAAAATACATTATATAGCCCTTAACTATACTGAGAGATTAATGATAATATTAGCCGTTTCCTTATAAAGAAATATTGAGCAGTCATTGACCGTGTAGTCAGTAGTACTTCTGGTTCAAATTTGTAAAATCTTTATCTCTATCTATAAAAGGCAGGATGTGTGTGTGTGTGTGTGTGTGTAACGAATGCACGGCGGCAATTTTCGACGGATTTGCACCAAAATTTACATGCACATGCTCCAAGTTAGCGGAAAGGCCAAGACCGACTTTGCATTTCCCAACTCCAATCGATAGTGGAAATAATCGATTTTTTCATGCTTCTACGGCACTTTTCATGTAGTTTGCGGCCATTTTCTAATGGCCAGAGTGAGAGCCTATAGCTGGCTGCCACGAATAGGCAGGAAGATTCTATTGGCCAGCGTGAGAGCCAACAGCTGACTGATACGCATGTTAAAATCGATAGCTGCATTCGTCACAAGTGGGAAAAATTTAAATCTGCATGGCACTTTACTCCAATTGGCTCATTCGCTTGCTTAAACTCAACGTTGATTCTGATTCCGCAGAACTGGGTTGGGTGTGAAAAAGTATTTGTTGTTAACATTCTTTTTTCATTCAGTTTTTCCAGTTACGAGTCCTTTTTTTAAAGCTGATCATTTTGTGTTCATTTTGTTTAGTTCTTTTTTTCGTAACACATGTAATGGATAGAGCTTAGAAAAAATTCGCAGTGTGAGATAGGCAAGAAGTAAGGCATGTAGCAATATTAGCATGGCAAAGGGCACTCCTTTAAAGGCAAGGAAGAGCAAAAATATTTTAAGTCAAGTGCTAGCGATTGCTGTATGAGTCGTACGATTTTTGAATCAAGCACGGGCAACGCCGGGTCATGCTGCTAGTTTTAATATAATTTTGGGGGAACATAGGTTTCTCAAATCCAGTAGCCGTTATCGCTCTTTCCAGTATTGATGGAGTTTCTCTTCCTAAGCTTTTATTTGAAGTAATATAGAATGTTAACATCTTGATTATGTCATTATTTTCTTTTCGAGTTACGCGTGATATCCATTTTAATTGTTGCCGCTGTTGGTTGTCTTCAAGTGATATATTTTCTATTATCTGGTACGATTCTTTGTGATTCTCTAGCGCCACTTGTCTGAAGAAGTGTAGTCTTCACCAAGACACACAGGCTTCACTCACTCAACACCATTTTTGACCATTGATCTGAGAAATCGGTTGTATACAGCTAACAGTTTAGATATTTTTGAAAGGGTTTGGTGCCATGCGTCACATGTATATGAGAGTATCCATCTGATGAGTCTATTTAAGAATGTAGCTCGAGTTATGTTTTGGTTTTGCAGTACATTGCGTTGTTGGGTGAAAACGCCCTAAACACAGCTTATGTTTAATTTCCTTATTGCTTATACTAAATTTATTATAATTGATCCATACACCGAGATATTTGAAGTATTTAGTATTAATATTAGTTTCACATCCTGAATTTTGTGGATTCAGGGTATGTGCCATCACTGCCTTCATTGCAATCTCAGATTATTTGTTCAATTAGACAAATTAACATTTATATGTGGATGAGCCGAAAAGTTCTGGGAAGAGTCAAGAAGCGTTTCATGTCAGCTCTACAATACGAATAGAGTTATTGATTCGCAGTGTTCACGCAATAAAAGGCATAAGAGCCACTCAAAGTAAACGATGACAGTCAACAACTAGATAATGTTAGGTGATAGGAATGGACAAGAAGCTGGTAAGAAATTAAGATTATGAGAATTAGGAAAATGACATCTTGAAGTGTTATGGCGAACAAAGACGGCTTTTATTTAGTCTACTGGGGAACAAATATAGTGTTTTTAGATTCTAATAGGGAGCAAACATAGCGTTTTTAGATTCTTCCGAGGAGCAAATATAGCAATTTTAGAATTTTCTGGGAAGCAAAGTTGGAGTTTTTAGATTCTTCAGGGGAGCAAAGATGGCTTATATAGATTATTCTGGGGTGGGAATACAGCGTTGTTAGATTCTTCTGTCGAACAAACACGGCATTGTTAGGTTGCTAGAATTTGTCAAATACACCTTGCGTAAGATACCGATTACTCGCAATTCTTGGTAACTATTGTAGTAACTGTCGAACGTACTAGAATGTATGAAAATGATTTTTGGACACTTTAACATTTTTAATCCTGATGTAAAACACATCAGTTGGAAACATGATAGTTTAATAGAGATACCTTGTAGTTGTCATCTAATAAAAAGGTGAATACACCGCAGCTGGTGAGAGAATAGGTAGTTTCATATATTTTTTCAAAAGATCCCTTTGCACGTAAGTGAAATGTAGCTAGACTGAAATTCAAATTCAAATTACCTCCATTACCTATATATATATATATATATATATATATATATATATATATATATATATATATATATATATACTAGTAGAGCCCGGCGTTGTCCGGGGATATAACAGTAAGAGATAGATCAAGTATCCACCATCATAAAGACTGAAAAATAAAATTGACAAAGATTATTGTTTAAGGTTGATGGACACGCATGTCTTAATTAGTTTTTTTTTTTTTTTACGAATTGGTCAAACCCAAACTCAAACAAAAACATTGTTTTCAATTGTTATGAGTGTCCCGATTGAATAGAATTTTATTATAAATAATTGTCTTGGAAATGGAATTTTTAAAGCATTCTGAATATTAAAAATAAAGAAAAAAGTGTGCAAGAGAATAAGAAACACTACCTGCCAAAAAAAAAAAAAGTGAATTTTTGTTTTATCGGCTGAAAAATATAGGAAATCCGATCCCATATTTAAAGGAACCCCCACACACAAACAAACCGATGTGAGTTGTCCCCCTTCCATTTTCACGATGCCTTTTAATCGTGTTTTCAAATTGATTTTGTGCAAAAACAATTGTATTTTCCCCATTTTTGGCGCTGTTAGAACCACCACAAGGTAATTTTATGTAGTCCTGTGAAGTTTTGTTGAAATCGGTTGAAAAATGTAGGAAATCCGATCCAATATATAAACGTTACACACACACACACACACACACAATCTGCGTTTTATAATAAGTAATATATATATATATATATATATATATATATATATATATAAAGAAAGAAAAATAGTGCACAATGTAAATTTACAGAGCATTAATATTATAAATTAACTGATTTAAAATACGTTTTTTTTCGCTACACAGTTCTAACCATGTTTCAAAAATGGAAGCTAAAAGCTTCTAATTTAATTTTGTAATTAAATTACAGACATCAGTTCCATTTCATCCTCAAGCGAATTTTGGAGTAACTTATTTTTAAATTTACTGGGTTTTAAAGGCACGGCAAAAATCATAATTTCCAATTTCCAATATGTTGATTGTTTGATTGATTGATTTGTTTTTTTAATGATTTTAAGCCAGAAAATATTTTTGGATTGTAAGAATTTTGGGGAGTTAATAATGATCTTCTGATATAAGTCCTACTAATTAACCTATAGCTGGGGTAGAAAAGAGGTGCATTCATGCCGTTACCAAAGGTATTTGTGCGTAAGTGGATATTACGAACCCAACTGGAATTGAAACTCAGCTCTCCGATTTCTAATTCCAAGCCGTTATCCTGTACATCACACGCACATGCCAGCTTACACCAGATGTTATTCCCAAGCGGTCGCCCATATAGGTATCGACCAGGCTCGACGTTATTTAACTTCGTTGATCGTACTAGAACCAGTGTTTCAACGTGTTACGCTCGTAAGACCCCTGCCAAGCCTCTGACATGTCTGGAAAAAACTGTACAACAGTATCGAGCTATTATCGACAAAAATAAGAAAAAATTTAGAATGAATAGGAAAAAGGAAGATGAAAAGCAAATCTGCGAAACTTCAAAGAAAATGGTAAAAGGATTCTGTTATGTCGGCAATCGTTTCATGAAGCTCCAAAACCTCACTGACAAATGAGTCGAAAGCCATTACTCAAGAGAAAAGACAGAAGAGACAAATAAATAAATAAAAATGGCCTCCACTTTGACAAAGAAATGATGTCAATTCGTTTTTTTCTTTCTCTTCGTTAGGTTCGATTATAAAACAAAGAGAAATCTTTGTTCTTATAGTTTAAAATCTATTCCTCGCGTTTGAAGGTGCGTTCTGGCCAAACGTTTACCAGAAATGAAACCCGAGGGCTGGTTTCGAATTTCAGTTGGAACTCTTTCTTATTATTATCCGGTCGAGTAAGCTGGGACATTCAGGCGTCTATCACGCCAATCACCGTGGCCCTGAATCAATGTCGGTCATTAGGGAGACATTTAGTGGCATAACACAGCTGCTCAATATAGGCCGTAGCCGGGAGACTAACTCGTCTTGTTCGATGGCTAGGTGTCCAGAACAGTAGATCAATCGCAAGTTCTGGTTGAGCTCGCACTCAGAAGAGTATTTAAATTTTGAAACTTTCTTTACTGGTTGTACAATCATAGTAAATGTTTGGCACGCACACATACACGATAAAAAAAACTTGACAGTGCATATAAGAATGAAAAGTGCATATGAAATAAGATCGATAAAAATAAGCACTTCAATTACTGATACACCCTGAGGAATGGACAGAAGGATTCCTGGAGAGTTCGTCTACGAAACTCTGGAGTTGGGATACTGAATGTAACTGCTAAGTGACAAACTTTTTACCTGTATTCTATCTATCTATCTATCTATCTATAAGTGAACTATGAAGTAAACACTCAGAGGTTACCAGTGAATAGTGAAGTCAACAATCTGTCGCTTCTGACTGTTGACTTCACTATTCACGTTTATATTTACATACGCTATATCTCTGATATTGAGAACTTTATCCCTAAATATAGCATACTTTAAAACTATATTTCTTCATATATATATATATATATATATATATATATATATATATATATGAAGAAATATAGTTTTAAGCTATATATATATATATATATATATATATATATATATATATATATATATATATATATAATTTATTATTATTGCTATGAATATAATACTAATCGTAATAGTATTATTTCCATGACCAATATTCACATTTAACGAATCTGATAGTGAATTGGTTTTTGATATGTTTGATATTTGATTTGTTACTTGAAGATAGATTGATGTCTTTTGACCAGCCACTACTGAAAGACAAAACTGAAAATATGAAAACAAGAAAGAAAAAAGTGGGTTTCTATTCCTTTCTTTCAAATACCTAGATATCTTGATAAAAGGTCTTGTCACTGGCGCACCACCTAGGTCAGCCACTAAAATGCTGTGTATCGAGATGGGTCATACAATAACACTTTCTCGCCATGTTATAATGAACACTTTATCTTTGATTAATAATGTTGTTCTTAAATATGATAATTTTCATTCTGTCATAGAATAGTGAAGAGTTATTCGATGTCTTTCGAATAATATTTCTCCAAGATACGCAGAAAGAACCATATTTCTAGCCACGTAGTACGCACCAGTGTATAAATTTTTCCCAGCCGTCCCTCAAAATTCTCCGGCATTTTGATGTGAAAGACGGTGTGCGCATTAACTGATGCGGGAGTCTTTATAAAATTACGCGTAAACTTTCCTTATTAAAAGGGTAATAGTTATGGTAATATTAGCCGTTTCCCTATAAGGAAATATTCCACATTGCTTGACCAAACAGCTAGCGTTACAGTCACTTGAAATTTATAAAATTAAAAATTATTAAAACAGTGTTTCAGGAAAATAAATTTCTCAAATCCATTAAATGTTATCGGAATTTTCAGTACTGATAGGGATATCCTTCCTAACCTTTTGTTTGAAGTAGTGTGGAATATCGACATCTCGATTATGCTATTATTTTATCTTCGAGTTATGCATCTTACTTGTTGCTATTGTTGAGAATTCTCAAGTAGTATGATTTCTATTATTTGGTACAGTTCTTTGTGATTCTGTAACATCATTCCACGAGGTTCAAAGAAGGATGGTCCTCTTTAAGACCTACAGGTTTCATTCACTGAAAGCCTTTTTTAAACATTGATCTGAAAAAGCGGTTATACACAGCTGATAGTTTAGATATTTCTGAACTAGTTCTACGCCATACGTGACATCCACATGATAGCTATTGAAGAACATGACTCTAGTTCTTAGGTTAATATTTTGGTTTTGTAGCAACTTCCAGTATTGTGCAAAACTACCCCGAGAGCAGCCTATTCTATACCCAATTTATATACATGTTTGATTGTTCTTATGTCGAGGAATTTGTAGTTTGATACTTACTAATTCGACATGCTTAATTTTTAGGATGGATTCAGGGTAGGGGCAATCACTGGTTTCATTCCAACTCCCGATTTTTTGTTTCTGTTTTGGAAAGGTTTAACTTGAATCCTACTTCTTGGGTTCCCTGTTAGAGAATGCTGATGTTTTTGTTCAAGATCATTCTTATCCCAAATATGAATACCTATGCCATCAGTGCATTAGCATCGGGAGGGAAAGCAGGAACGTTGTTTGCTATTAGTAGATTCGTTTAGGATTTTGCGTGGAATGTTTAAAAGATCAGTGTCCATCTCTTCGCATCTGTACTTATGTATGCTCAGAGCATAGCCTAAAAAGAGATTAAATGGACTAGGACACGCATTTCCTTCTTGCCGTACGCCGTACGCCTGATGAGGTTTGGAATGTTTTACCAGGCATGTATGACATCGTGAACCAATATAGTTCCTCTATCAGATCTATACATTCAGTGGTGTCAAAGGTATTGATAAACAAGAACGCCTGGAATACGCGCGAAAACCTTGTCAGCCTACCTCCCCTATCTTTTTCTCTCTCTCTCGCTGTCCCCTCTCTCTTTCTTTCTCTCTTTCATTTTCACAATTCCTATCACTCAAAAAATGCCAAACTGATTTAATTCATTTTTGTGGCTCGTTGGTCCTCTTGTCGGAGACACGTCAACAGGGTCACTCTGGTCCCGCACATTACTTTTAATGAGTTGCGAAACCTAGGTATATAACATTCATTTTGTAATTTGGCAAGGAAAATTATGGAATAGAATATCGTTTTTTTTTTTGTTTTTTTTTAATAATTTAACATTATTTTGATTTAGCATCATAATTTAAGGGCCGGTTGATAACTGACGGTCACTGGTCCAGAAACCGGCTTCCTCGAAAGCGTTAAATAGAATCTTCTCTTCGTTTTATGCGTTGTATTCTTCTGTCCTTCTCGTTGGTCCTGTGAGTATCAAATTTTTCAAGCTCTCTTTCCTCATTATGTGCTCTAGAATCCTTAACTCTCTCTTCCTGATGTAAAGTATAAGTTTCCTTTTTGCTTTCATTTTCTGTCAAACTTCGTCGTTGTTCACATGTTTGGTCCATAGTATCCTCAGCATACTTCTATAGAGCCACATTTCTATTCCTTCAAGTCTCTTCTTCATGTCTGAGGAGATTGTCGAGCACTCACATAGAGGAGGGCAGATATCACGTAACAGTCTCGCTACACAGAAAAATCCAAGAAATTAAAGGGAGATAACTAGTGTCGATTTTCTTAAATTAAGTATCGTTTAAAAATTACACTCGTTAATTTGATTGTTGCTTATTTACGATAATGAATGACTGACAGCAAGTCAGATGTTTTGTTTAAGAGGATTAAATATAAATATTAATA
This sequence comes from Acanthosepion pharaonis, assembly GCA_903632075.3. Classification (NCBI taxonomy): domain Eukaryota; kingdom Metazoa; phylum Mollusca; class Cephalopoda; order Sepiida; family Sepiidae; genus Acanthosepion; species Acanthosepion pharaonis. The sequence continues at coordinate 5,363,565 of CAHIKZ030002090.1, read as the reverse complement.
ATGAAATAATAATGCAGTTGCCTTCGCATAGGATAAGTTTTTTATTTTTTATTTTTAAATATACCAAACAAATACTCGGCGCCTAAAACGACAGTATTACAAATGGGAGACAACCGCGTGTTGTTCCGGTAGGCTAGGGCTTCGGGTGAGCCTGACTTCGCTAGGCATAAAAATTGTATAACTAGTAATAAAATATTGAAAACAAGCCAAATCATCATTCTACTGACACAAACTCACATCAAAACTCTTATGGAACATCGGCAGTTAAGAGGTAAGCTCATATCATCTTAATCTGCCTACTAACATAGCATACTTAGTCCACACGCGATATAAAATATGTCGTTAACGACTGTGTTACCATTTGTTTATTAACGTATCTAGAACGAAAAATAGCCATAGAAATTTGCAGTGAGTGGTTGACAACAAAAGAGGCTGCATTCCCAAAATCCTAAGTCTAAATTATTGTACCGTCAAAGGCAAAATTACCTTTTTTGGTCTTAAATTACCGCGTTGTATTTATGGTGTTTTGGAAGAATGTATCTCGTATGGCTCTGCCCATTCTACCCTTTCCAGCCTTGACAGAGTTCACAAATGTTGACGCGGTAAACGGGTCTTTGCCTTAAATGGCAGAACTGGTGGAACTAGAAAATGGACCTCCTCATAACATTTTTCATGGAAATCGTAATAGAGTAACGAGAGGCTTGCAACGACTTTCTCTGTGGGAGAGTGATTGTAGACTTGCATCGCCCACAAGATCATGTAAACGTCTTATTTTATTTTATTTTTTTAAACTCTGTCAAGACTAGAACGTGAGGATTGGACAACTCCATCCTAGATGTGGCAGCAATGCCCCGATTTTTTGTCTGATCTGGCTCTTGTAGTAAAGAGAAAGCATGACAGGACAAGTCGGGTAATTTCTGGAGCGGTATCTTCTCCATCTCTCCAACTATTTCCATTTTCCCTCGTTCCCAGATAGAGCAGCAATGTCACAGTTTTTAGTCTGATCAGATTCTTGTAAAGAGAAGGATGGCGGGAGGAGTCAAGAAATCAATATACTAGCAATGGCGTCTATCTTTTTCTCACTTTTAAAAAGTTTTATCGAGTTTAACCTTGTCGTGTGCCAGCCCCAAATAGTGGAAAACCTAAGCGATCTTTTTGCATATACAAGTATCTTTAAAAGTGTCTTCACTATACATCTACTTTGTATAGCTAATCATTTATTTCATGAAATATATTGAAAATTTGACTCGGGGACCAAGAGAAGAATGAATCTCATAAATTGCGAAACTCTGAATCGATCTTCGATAAGTATCGTGAACATTTAATATTTTTGATCCAATAATTATTGCTCTAGAAAACTATTGAGCAATTTATTAGCAGAAGTGCTCTTTGCTTTGCCATACGTTGAATTATATTATTTCTCGTGTAACAATAAGTGCTATAATAATAATTATTATTATTTTATTCATACAGGTATCTTCTGTCAAGATTTCTAGCATGAGGAATTATCATTATTTGAATTATTTATAAAGACCGGGTTGGAGTGTAAAGCGGACGATAGACGAACCTTGTCATTTTCAAGGCTCTATCCTTGCAGCATAATCTTCTTCTTATTACTACACTGATATAGTTGGATTTAGCAGTAACATTTTACAGAAATATCCATTATGAAGATGATTCTATCAAGCGACATTCAAATCACGTTAACAAGCCTGTTTAATTTATTGTCAAACTGAATATCCGGTTTCTTCATTAATCTTCCCCCAAGTGAGGCGCGTAAACTCTAGACCTCTGTCTTCGGAATAAGTTAGCAATTCGCCATCGTTCGACGTAAGTGGCGAATGCGTCGTCGAATGATTATTAGTTATTAGACGAAGAAACCTTAGATTAGAATAAATAGTTAATGAAGGAGGAATTTGGGGTTAATTACATAAACCCAGTTTCTAACTTCTTTTCTTCGCCTGCGCAACCGATATTACAGAAGGTGAACGTCTTAACTTTGCAAGGTTAGCTTCATGTAATAAATACAGGACGCTGTTTAGCGAGAAAGTCTATTCTAGTTCAATTCTCTTCCATGACACTCAAGGCGTTGTAACAACTACGTCTGCCCTGCCCGTAGAGTATTATTCTTATTGATACAGCCGAAATTTATTCCAAAACCAAGATACAATGTATTGTATAATATATTCTATCTTGTTATCTTGTTAAACTCTATCAAATTATGTTTGATTCATAAAATGCTCATATGAATCGAAGGACTGTTATCTCTATTTTCTGTCAGAAATATTTCAGAGGAGCTGTTAAGATTTATGGACTTTGTGCTTCATTCGGATAAATGTTTACATTATTGTTTTTTTTTCCGCAGATGTTTTCGGCTGTCGTACTAATTGATGCGTTAAAAATTTTATCTTTAAAAGATGACGTTATATCACGTGTCATGAGGAAAATTTCAAATTTTAAAATTTCAAAAGGTATCGATACGAGCGAGAGAAAGAGCAAGCCCTTGTCACGATTGAAGACAACATTACTCCCTGAAGACGTCCAAAGTGGCGGAAAGGAGACGGAGAAATGATATCATCAAATATGCAAGAAAGTGTATTTAGTGGTCACACACACACACACACACACACACACACACACACACACACACACACACACACACACACACACATTTTTTAAGCCATCCTATTTTACAATCAAGACTCCTGAGGAGTAGATGCAATTCGAAAAACTCATATATATATATATATATATATATATATATATATATATATATATATATATATATATATATATATATATAAACACATAGAATTAATCATATATCAATGAATAGAAAACATAATATGCACTATGGATGAACAGGATTTTAATGCATATATTATGTTTTCTAACGATGGATGTCGTCAATAATCGCATTGATACTTGATTAATTCTATGTGATTATTCTTGTATATATATATATATATATATATATATATATATATATATATATAGGTATGTAAATTAGTTTTTTTTAGGCATGTATGATTGAATAAATTAAAAACTTTACGTCTGCTTTTTATGACATAAAACTTTCATATTCACGAATATTTTGCCGTATGTTAGAACTGAATATTTTTTCCGTATGTTACAATTGACAATTATTCAATTGTAATATACGGAAACATATTGATGAATATGAAAGTTTTATGATAAAAATTAGTAGACATAATGTTTGTAATTTATTCAATCAGATATAAAAGAAATAATAATAAAAACGAATATATATATATATAATAAAAAGTCTTAAACACTAATATTCCATGGAATATTAGTGTTTAAGCCTTTTTATTATATCCTTACTTTGTTCTGGACATTGAGCTCTACCTGGATTCTATCCTCTTGGAATTATTTTTTATACAAATATATATGTATGTGTATGTATTTATATATATTTATACATTTTAGATATATGATTGTATATGTATGTGTATATTTTCCACTAATATTATCTATCTATCTATCTATCTATCTATCTATCTATCTATCTATCTATCTATCTATATATATATAATATCATATATTGAGTGCTGGTGTTTATAAAATAGTACTGAAGATAACATTGTGCATGAAACTCCGAGACATACTAACGATGACGAGATATGTATATTTATTAATACACACGCACGCGCGCACACACACACACATATATATATTAATACAAATAAAATATAATAATATATAGATTAATACAAATGAAATGTGTCACTTGGTTTATGTTATATTCAACGCCATTTTGTTATTGTTCACTCCACTCTTCAGGAGGTTTCGACAATTAACTGTGGATAGCATTTGAAGTCGGAAGACGAAACGTGTCAGCAAAAAGTTTTTACCAATTATCATTCTTATACCACACACACACATACATAAATATATATCTATATATATATATGTGTGTATATATATATATATATATATATATATATATATATATATATATATATTAGGTCGGGGTGAAAGTTGTCTATCCGATTAAAATGATTAAGTATAAGAATTTTTTTGTTTGACGCGACAACTCTTCAGCGCCTCATCTATCTATCTATCTATCTATCTATCTATCTATCATTCATCTATCTATCTATCTATCCTGACAAAAAAAATTGTCAATATCCTAAATATATACTTCCATTTGAGGAGACAGCCAGTTAAACCTATTAAAGAAGATGAATTGAACTTGATTATAGCGTTGGCAAAAAAAAAAAAAAATATCTTTCACTGTCCAGATATGTAATGATGTTAGGGGATATTAGTTTACCCATTCAAGTGATGACAAAGGGATTTCTTCACTCAGCCATTGTTGCATGTCAGTAACGTGACGTCAATAAAAAAGACATAAACAGCTCCACCCAAGATTCGAACTCTGCGGATTAACTTTGGCAGGACATTTACGCTACCTTCTTTTCGAATGATATGAATTGCTTAAAGTTTCTAATTGGGCAGTAAATGGGGCGTTAAAAATGAATTGAGAAGAGGAAAACGAAAAAAATAATACAAGAAAGACAGACAGAGAGATAGAGAGAGATAGAGAGAGATAGAGAGAGAAGGAATAAAGAGGTAGGTAGATAGAAGTATGCGAGAAAAGAGAGAGGGAGAGCAGATAATATAGAAAAGGGAATGGAGATTGAGAGAAGGGGAAAGGAGAGGGGTGAGATAAAAGTATGTGGTAAAAAGGTGTAAACTTAGCGAGGAATAGAAAATAGGGAAAGAGAGAGCGAGGGGGAGTGAGGGATAAGTAGGAGGAAAAAAGAAGAGAGAGATAGGTGGAGGAGAGAGACAGAGAGTGGGGAATAATTTAGAGACTGTAAAAATGTAAAATTGAGAAAAGATAACACTTTAAAAATAATTAGCGTTTCACGGTGAAGAGAAAGAGATAGATAGATAGATAGATAGATAGATAGAGAGAGAGAGAGAGAGAGAGATAGCAAATCATGGAAGAAGAGAGAGAAAAAGAGATATGTATCCTTAGTATTTGAGTGATCATGGTTCTCCACAACCTTTTGTCTTTTGTTGCTCTCAACAAGATTTGCCCTTTTGCATTCGCTTTCTCTTTTTGAAGTACTTATTCTGCTATCCATTTACTCAAACTTGTTGGGTAAATTATTCACTGTTTCCTCTGCTTCCCTTATCTTTCTTGCATCCTGCGTGTATTAAATTCTCCTAACCTTCTTTCCTCACCGTGTACGCAAAATATATTGTGTATTTTGGACATTTGTATTGAAACCGTAAGGCCAATTCTTTTCTGCTTTTTTGTTCACTAAACATATTTGGGTTTAAGATATAAAGATGAAGACAAGACAAGAGTTCAGACTTTCAGCATTTATTTCATTGTATTTACACACACACACACACACATATATATATATATATATATATATATATATATATATATATATATATGTTAAATAGATTAGGGCATAGCACATTTGTTTGAACCCATTTTTCAAGTGAGCAAAATTATTGGAACACGTGACTATTGAAACACGTGACTTGTTGACCAAGTATTGCATTTTAAATGGAGTATTTAAACATTAAATAGCTCTGAATGACTACTCTTGGTTTTAGCCTTAGCTTCTAGAGACGTCTGTACGTGCATATAGAAAATTAGACTGGTAACTATTGATTTCTGTTTGAGGATCGAGTCTTATTGAAATTGATGTGCTGTGTATATAGTGTGTGGCATCCAATTAACACTTCGTTAATAAGTTCTAATCTGTATAACATATTACAAGAGCTGGTTAATTTAGGAGATCATACTCCCTTCGAGTCTTAGAAGGGGTTGCTCATTCCTAGCACTTTGAGCCGTAGAATAATAGTAAGAAAGCTTATTTAGCAACTCAGTAATCCTGGGGCATTCTACAATGCTCGCGTTGTGCCAGACTAAATTAAACTTATTCATTATGAATATCGACAAGTGAATGTAAGGAAAGACAATATCAAGGAAGACACTAACCTAATTTTGTTAAGAAATCGTGATCAAAACAATTAAGAGAAGCTAAAATAAACCTTTTCACCGTTCGGCAAATGCCACTGCGTAATTGTTTCAAATGAATAGTGTTTATTTTAAAGCAGTTTATTGGCAACGATCATTGTGGCAATAAACGTGATATTTTCTTCGCTAGAAATAAGTTACGAATATTTTTGGAGCATAGCATAATCGTATAAATGGATATAGCGAAGATAAGCACTTGAAAAAGTCACATGTCGCATTAACAAAATGCCAGAATGATTTATTTAAGGCATGTTTTTCTTATTTACTCTATGAGTAAATAATCTCGTCTTTCTGCAGCTTGAGAAAATTGCTAATAAATCATCTTCTGTCACGATTGGTTATTACTTGAAAGTTAGTATTAATATATTGTTTTTTTTTTACAATAATAATCCTATGTATGAATGCAGATCATTATTTAAAGAAGTAAGAGGGTACAAATGGAAAGATTTCCATTTCACTGAAACAAACATTGAACACATGAGAGTATTATCGTTTCCTCTTTCTTTCTTTCTTTTTCTTTCTTTCTTTCTTTCTTTCTTTCTTTCTTTCTTTCTTTCTTTCTTTCTTTTCCCTAAAACTAAGAAACGCCTTCGATATATATTTTCTTCTATCATCACAAGCAAACAAGAATGGTCCATTGTTTATTTGAATTAATGATAAGGAGTAACGTACGATCTAAGGATCGACGGATCAAGCTGAATAATAATAATAATAATAATAATAATAATAATACATGGGAACGTCAACGATCCCTGTTGTAGTTGGAGCCCTAGGAATGGCTGGAAAAGATTCCAGTAGACTAATTGAAGGGATTCCTGGAAGTCCATGTCTCAAAGAGATACAAAAAAGTGTTCTGACAAGTACAGCCCACACTTTATGAAGGGCTTTATCTATGGAATTTTTTTTGTCAGTGGAAAGTGTCATGATGCCATCTCTAATCTTAGGTCCCTGGGCGGAACCCGGAAAGAAATGTGGAAACACCAGAATCAAAGGAAATAATAATAACAACAACAACAACACTAATAATAATAATAATGTTCTGAATCCGGCTCGCTTCTTTAAAATCTGACCATTAGAAAGTTTTTTTTTTTTTTTTTTGGAAGGGCTTCTTGCTCAGGCAAAGAACTTTTCAGTATCCTCTTATAAAAGTGGTTAATATCTGTTACAGCAAAAAAGCATATGACTAAAAGCTATGCTGCAGTTTTTATGCATTTATCTTCTCAATTAGTACCCATGAAAATTTTACGGATTTCCTATTTGAATTTTCTGATAAATCATAATTGTTAAGTTAATCATTAAGTAAACATATTACGAGTTCTACGACAATAAAATACCAGTAGAAATTCCTGTACTGCATCGGTATATAGTTGAGCTTAACAACTTTAACAAAATGTTGCAATAAGACTCATAAGTATGAACACAGGTATTATTTAAAGAAGCAAGAGGGTACAAATAAAAAGATTTGAAATTGGCAAGTTTTTCATTTCACTGAAGCAGACTTTAAATACATGAGAGTGTTATCACGGTCTTTCTTTCTTTCTTTCTTTTCTCGACTTTTCCTTAAACCCAAACAGCGACTTTGGTATATCTTTCTCCCGCCTATATTCGCAAACAGGAATGCCCAATTATTTATCTGAAATTTGTTAACATAGGGCAGGTAAGCTGTTACAGGTCGTGACGTACGTGATCACTAAATAAGGAATGAAGCAGATTTTTTATATAATAACAACATCCAATGACATAGTTAATATTATCGCAACATGAGTCAGCTCAGGCTAAGATGGAGTACTATGGCAAATGTAGTTTTCCACCACTACAGGACGACTTCACGGCAGGAATCGCCATATCACGTACACTGCGTCAAATCATCCTCATTCGCTTCGTATTCCTATGGTAAGGAGAAAGTTACATTCAGACAGCTTCTTTCCCCAAATTTTGATTTTGGGGAACGGACTCCTGCAACGATGCTTCCTTGACCACTACTATTAAAATCACTTCAATTTGAGAGTCAACCGAACATCTAGCCTGTATATATCATCATAATATACCCCCTGCCTTTTCAACCTTATTTAGTAACTCTCTACTTTGAGTGACTCTCGGACTTTACAATCTTAAAAAATGTGTCCAGAAATTATCTTGAGCAATAATTATTATCAATAAATAACACTTTACGACACTTATTTAAAACCGACTATAATCGTAAACTTTATATATATATATATATATATATATATATATATATATATATATATATATATATATATATTCTACTGTCTACCATCGATTAAATAAACAATTATTTGCTTACCTGTATGTGTACGTAATCGCTTACATATATGGTTGAACATATCTCTTTATTTAGATCATTTCTACATCTCTCTCTCTCTCTTTCTCTCTCTCTCTCTATATATATATATATACAGTCTAGTGAGTATATATATTTGAATATATATATATATATATATATATATATATATATATATATATATATACACATATTTATATATATATATTAGTGTAGTGTAGTATATATATATTTGCATATATATATATATATATCATTGGAGAAGGTATTAATATCTTCTCCCTACAGCTATGGGTAAATAGCAGGACAGACTGGGTTCTATAGCCTGTATAGCAACTGGTCTAGAAGAAGGACAATTCTGATTTCAAAACCTGTGGAGGGTCGTTTGGGGACCTTGTGGCATGAAGTGCACCAGGTCTCTGTATTTGGCCCGTCAAAAATATTGGTTGCTTCTGCACAATGCCTTCACCACTATAATCAAATCTATGTGCTGGTGTCTGGGCTGTCGGCTCCTAGGAACTGAGCTGTTTAACCTCATACGTCGAATACGACAGGAGAGTCCACCACATAATATATATATATATATATATATATATATATATATATATATATATATATATATATATATATATATAACACACACACACACACACAAACACACACACACACACACACACACACACACACACACACACACACACACACACGTGTTAAAAACACCCTATCATCCAAGACAAATATATTAAGATGAAACAAGATTGAAATATAATAACAAGACGACTATATTTGTTCGAAAGAAGTCATGCGTTATATGTTTGGAGAGACGTAGGCGATGAGCAGCTGGCCATGTCATCAAACACTGGCTTCAGACAAGAAACCTATATTCTTACCTATTCTTATCCTATTATATATATATATATATATATATATATATATATATATATATATATATATATATTAACCATATCTTCCTCCAAGCATGATTATTGAATAATGTAGACATATTATATCTATTTATTTTTATTTTAATCATTTTTTAGATTTGTTATTAAACTAATTAAGAAAGAAGCTTTGGTTATTAAATTTATTTCCCAAATACATTCAATCTCATCCAAGATCATCTTCAGGGGGTGAAATGCCAAGACAAAAGATTAACGTAATTGATAGTTGTGAATTTTTTTCACTTAATCCATATATATATATATATATTTTATTAATGTTTCAAAATACTCGACTAGTCATTAAGCTGGGTGTTTTCCTTCCATACACTCTTAGCGAAAATAAACAAAACAGATCTTTATCCATAACGACAAATCTACTTTCGGAACACATACCGTATAAATATCTTTTAAAATTCCTCTGCGTCTTAAGGGCCATATGTAGATTTAAAATTCGCGATAGTCGACCAAAATTATCTACCTGGCAACTCCTATTAGCTTAGACTTTAGAGTCACTTTTATATACCTATTGTCATTATTTAAAAAACTATTATGCAGATTAAATATGTTATCATTGATAATAATCATTATATTAATTTCATCACGTATAAATATTAGTACTTTGTTTCACTAAAATTATGTGCAATTAATTCAAATTGTATATTTGTCAAAATATATCTGTTTCATTAATATTTTTCTTGCGATAACTTCCAGTTGCATTGGTATAAATACAATCAGAATTTGTATATACTAATTATTCCAATAAGATGTTTACAAGACGCAGGTTGTACAGATCATATAAAGGAAAATATTTTGACTGAATTTTAATGGTAACTGTACTTATTTTGCTTAATTGTAATAATTGCTTGATTTTTATTTTGTTTTCTTACCTTTGGATATAATAACGTTTTTATAGGCTCGTTTTCTTTTTTTTTCTTATTAATTTATTCGTTATATTGTAATCACGGCTTGTTTAATCAAAATAATACCTCATAAATATAGCCTGTGTCATTTACTAATAATTTTGCTAATTCCTAATTTTTTTCTTTGCCTTGCTGAAATTAGGGTGCAACTTATGGACACGTGCGTCTTGTGTACCGTCAAATACGGTAAATAACTCGGTCCTTAAATATAGCATGACAAATTATACTTTATTTTCTGTTGCTTCAAAGTGATGCGTTTTAAGTACTTATTAAATTTAGTTTAGTTGATTCTTGATTGATTTGTTTTTTACGGCTTATCAACCTTTTGCAGGTTATTTAAAGCCGGAAAATATTCTAGATTGTTAGAGACAGTAGTGATTTAGTGATACAAATCTTACTAATTTACCCATAACTAGTTGGGGTGGGGAGAGATGGATTCATGCCTTTCCCAATGTTATTTACACGTAAGTGAATATAACGAACCCGACTGGAATTGGAACTCGGCTCTCCGACTTTCAATTCAGAGCCGTTATCCATTACACCATCTGCATATCCAAACTTACGGGCACCTGGTATTTCCAAGCTGTCACCCATCTAAGTAATGAGGTGGACCGATGTTGCTTAACTGCGGTGATCATGCGCGTATATGGCTGTTCCTCTTGCCTGTCATATTCAACGAAACTTGTTTGAAAGAAAGGTTACTATCCAAATATATATATATATATATATATATATATATATATATATATATATATATATATATATATATATATATATATATATATATATATATATATATATATATTATCAAACCTATATTCTCATAATCTGTACGTATTTTCTCCTCGTATTACGTCCATACAACAACGTCACTTAGTAATTCTTTTCCTTGAGGGGCTCTCAAGCTTTGTATAGGAGGGACGTTTACAAAAAACAAGCTATAGAGTGCGACACTCAAAAACACACACACACACACTAATATGGACAGCCTATAGACTTTTAGCAATCGAAACGGTAGAAATAGGCCTTTTATTTTTTTATTTTACCTTCGACTCGAGGGTCAAAGTAAGGATGTAATAGATGGTTTCTCAAGAATTCTAAAGTTAAAAAGAAAAGAAAGTATTTTTGAAGCATTTCTATTGAATATCCTGTCTTTAAACATATGTATTTTACAAAATATTTTATTTTGAAAGGAGAATGCTTCCCCAATGGATTTACTCAAGTGGTAGAATTTCTAAGTGTAACCATAATCTAAGAAATCTGATAGCCTCTTTAGGTCTGGCTAGCTTCATACTCTTTGACACGCATACACTAATCGACTTATAAGGGAAGAAGAACTCGACAATCTAATAAACGAAATATTCATATTCTTGACGTGTAAATAAAACGCACAGGAATCAACCTGATATATAAGTCATAGTTCGGAATTTCTGTTTAAGTCTAAATCTTCAATGGCTTGCAATTCCAATAACTGTAATCTAATCAGGGCACTTCTTGTAATCAGAAAGAAATGTCATTTTGGACAATAATATTGTGTTTGTACTTTGCAAGAAGAAATTACTATCAACCATTTCAAATACTTCATTTATTCATTGTTTCTTTCTTTCTATTTGGTCCCCTTCCTTCCTTCCTTCCTTCCTTCCTTCCTTCTACTTGGTTCCTTTTCTTTCTTTCTTTCTTTCTTTCTTTCTTTCTTTCTTTCTTTCTTTCTTTTTGGCTCGCTTTATTTCTCTTAGTTTTCATTTGCCGCTTTCTTTCTTTCTTTCTTTCTTTCTTTCTTTCTTTCTTTCTTTCTTTCTTTCTTTCTTTCTTTCTTTCTATTTGTCTCTCTTTCCTTCTCTTAGATGGGCTTTACTTGCACCCTTTTTGTTTCTATTTGGCTCCATTTTCTTTCTTTCATTCATTCATTCTTTCTTTCTTTCTTTCTTTCTTTTTCTCTTCTTTCTTTCTTTCTTTTTCCTATTTCTTTCGTTCTTTCTTTTTTCTCTTCTTTCTTTCTTTTTTCTATTTCTTTCTTTCTTTTTCTCTTCTTTCATTCTTTCTTTCTTTCTTTCTTTCTTTTTCTCTTCTTTCTTTCTTTTTCCTATTTCTTTCGTTCTTTCTTTCTTTTTTCTCTTTTTCTCCTCTTTCTTTCTTTTTTCTATTTCTTTCTTTCTTTTTTCTATTTCTTTCTTTCTTTCTTTCTTTCTTTCTTTCTTTCTTCAGATGAATGTTTCAGTATGCATTTTCAGTGTTAAAATGGTAAAAATCATTGGATTCATATTAATTAAAAATAATAAATGATTAAAACAAATTAATGAAACAGCGAATAATAATCGTTATATTTAACTCTAGTCTTTCTTTACAGGGCACAACTTGGGAATGATTAAAATGCAATTAATAAGAATCTCCAAATATCAAATACACACTATCAGCTGTCAACCCACCCGACACTTGCCGCTATTGTGACTTGCACATAAAAGCATTTTTCTAAAATACAAAGCCTATTTATAGTTATACAGTCTGACAAATTTAAGAAGAAAGTCAAAGAAGCAGGAGGAGCAAGATAGCAGTAGATAAAGTTAACATAATCAGACACAAGGCCACCATTTTTTAACTCTAAAAGATCAAACTTTCTTCGTTATTGAGGTATCTTTCGTCTCCTCTCCCTCACATACACACAAAACACACATGCATACACTTACACACACATTTATTTATTTATCTTTTTTTAAGCATTTCACCCCTAGCAAGGCGGGAAGCCACTAGGACGCAAGGGGTTACAGAAAATTTAGAGCAAGATTAGATAGGAGTGATAGAAGAAAGGATGAGGGTAGTGGATAGATCAAGGCAACTGGAGATGTCGATTGACATTACACTTGAATAGCTGGAGATTATAGCTCACAGGGAAACAGGAACAGGGAAGGGAGTTCCACAGGCGAGAGGTGCGAGACATGAAGCTATTAGAGTAGAAGAGACGGCTACATTTAGGAGTTTCGACAGTGAAGGGGTGAGAACGGGATGCCAGCCTCGTATGGCGCTTGAACTCATGACATCTGGGAACCAGCAATGCAGCTCCTCGGAGCAATTTCCATGAAAGTATTTAGAGAACAGAGAGGGAGGCGACGGCGCGTCTGTGAGAAAGTGACTGTAGACGAGACGCCAGAGCAGGGCCAACTACATTGCATATCCTCCTCTGGAGCCTATCAAGAACCCCCTGAGGCAAACAGAAGGGGCACCAGACCATATATGGCAGCAATACTCCATGCAAGGGCGAATTGTTGATTTGTAGATCTGGAGGATCGACTCCGGGGAGAAAACTTCCTGGCGCGGCTCAGGGAGCCAACTTTCCTTGCGGTGGACGAAGCAATTGACTCAATGCATTTATTCCATCTCAGGTCAGCAGTCAACGTGAGACCGAGAAGCTGCAGAGAGTTGCTCTCGAGAAGTTGAGCGTCAGACATTCTAATGGAGGGAAGGGAAGGATCTCTGTGGTGATTAATAGAGAGCAGTTTTGTCTTAGAAGCGTTGAAGTTGACCAGCCAATTCTTGCTCCAGTTCACAATCGATTGGAGGTCCTTTTCGAGACGCACGGCCAGGTGAGTTTTGTCAGTGAGACTAGATTTGTTTTCGAGGCAGGAATAAATTGTGGTGTCATCCGCGTAGATGCCAACTTGGGAAGTTATGGCGTCAGGAAGGTCATTTATGTAGATAAGGAATAGAATGGGGACTAGGATGGAGCCTTGAGGAACACCTGCATTCGTGGGATAGGAGCTGGATGAAAATCCGTTGAGAACGACCTTCAATTCAAGGTTTGACAGGAATTATTGTATTAGGTTATATAATCGACCCGTAATGCGATAACCCTGGAACTTGCGAAGAAGGCCGGCATGCCAAACTCTCCAAGTTCAGACAATATATCAAGCAAAAAGATACTGTCACAACATCATTATAATACTGACGAGACACCTTCGCATCAAGCCAAAGACATTCAATTTTCCATTTTTCCTCATTTTTCTTTCGAACCGGGATTTCTTACTAAACTATCAAATAAGGGAGAATCATTGGGACAAAATCTCTTACTATGGTAGAGCACATTGACGAGTGGGGGGAGAGAAAAAATAAATTTGTAACAAATAAAATGACATGTTCCTTTATCTTCCCCTACTCCGAGTTTACAGGGTTTACATCCACTCATAAAGCCTCATGCCAAGTGGACGTAATTACCACGGAAATTAGAATTGAGACACAGATAAGTGGACATATAGTTTTATATGTTGCTATTAATTTGGTCCAGGACATGATATCTCACACATTAATTACAAAGACTGTTTGCCTTACAAAAGTTATTTTGCAGAAATAGACAAGTCGACCGTTTTCGTAGACAAAACACAATACTCTCTCTCTCTCTCTTTATCTCTCTCTCTATCTATCTATCTATCTATCTATCTATCTATCTATATATATATATATATATATATATATATATATATATATTATTAATAGAAGTCTTATAAGTATAAGAAACTATACTCAGTCGGAAAACATTCGGTGTCTTGATTTGCAAATAAACAAGCTAATACCAAAGAGAAAAGAAAGGTATATAAAAAAGAAAGAACCAAGAACATGTACGTTAGCTGAAAGTAATCGTCCAGCATGCAAGTCTAAGGCCCCACCCCCCAAAAAACCTGATGCGAGTACCCAAAACAACTAAATAAAGTGCTCAGTACAATGAGTAAAGCAGACCTAGTTAAATCTAGAGAGCCAGACCAACCTACCAAGGTTTCACCTAAGCGGATCGTCAAGGAATCCAGCCTTCCCTGACGATCCGCTTAGGTGAAAGGTTGATAGGTTGGTCTGGCTCTCTAGGTTTAACTATATATATATATATATATATATATATATATATGTGTGTGTGTGTGTGTGTGCGTGTGTATAAAGTAGCGTAGAGTGAATACGAGTGGGAATAAAGCAGTGCGATGAATAAAACAGAACAGAATATTCAGTTAAAAAGACAAATAATATTCTTTTGCCAAAACTAAAAAAAATAAAGTAACATTTTAATAGAGGGGTCCTGTTCATATTATCAATACAATGTAAAATCGATTCCCGGAATTTTTACAGAATTTTTCCACAATGCAACAGTTTTGAGGAAGAAGCTGCCTGAGTGGAACTTCCTCCTTACTAATGTAATATAAAGGTAATGAGGATGTACAGGAATCTACGTGGCATGGCATATTCTCGCTGTGAAGGTTTGAACTGGTAGAGCAAAAGAATGTAATTTGTCTAAGCACCTGCCATGAAAATAGCGATAGGATAACGAGATTCTAGCAATGGGGAAAAGGGCTGTAGAGAGAAAAACATCACCCATAAGGCTACATTGACTTTTGAACTTTATCGAGAGAGGAAAATGAGAACTGGGTAGCTCCAGCCCAGATATGGTAGCAATACTCTATTTTTGGTTTGATTTGGTCATTGTACAGATAGAGCATGACAGAAAGAGTCTTATAATTCCTGTAGCTGCGCAAGAACTTTAGAAATGCATGAATATGTTTCCCCTTAAGCCGTTCCATAGTCAGTTATCTTGAGAAAATATCTTAGTTCCTCAATAACCTCAAACAATAATTGTATTCAGCCATTTATATGCCATACGTTAGGCGATCATGTATCTTTCGATACATGACTGACAAGGCAGATTTTTCCCATAGTAGGTTGCCAGTTGTCAACCAAGGCTGTGGAACACGGTCTATCCTGCTACTAGGGGCAGGGGGGAGGGGATTCATACCTTTCTCAACGGTATTAGCACGTTAGTGAATTTAATGGATTCGACTGGAATTCGAACTCGGCTCTCCGATTTCGCAATTTGAGCCGCTATCCATAACTTCACCGTGACTCCTAGGAGTCATTTAATACGCACATCTCTGGAGAAGAAGATAAAATGAAACAATAATGTTAAAACTGGCAGATTTTTTTCAAAAATTCCATTTAGTCTAACCCGGACAATGTGAAAAAACTTACTCTCAAAAAACACTTACTTGCTAAAAATTATGAAAAAATATCTTATGAAAATACAGAAAAAAGCTACGTAAATTATGAAAGAACTTTTGTTTTTTTTCGAATCGATAGCTCCCTGCACCCCCAGGAGCGCAGTCGGGATCGCAGAATCATTGTATATATCACGATCTTTTCATTAGTTGTATAGTATATGCTTCGTTTGGGCTACATACAAATGAACAAAAACGATTTGCTAAAAAAATATGAAAAGAGCTTATTTGCAAAAATGTATAAAAACTGACTTGATAAAAAAATCTGAAATGAGGCTTAATTGCTAAAATGTATGAAAAACCGACTTGTTAAAAAAATATGAAAAAAGCTTATTTACCTAATTTTTTTTAAAAGACCGGCTTGCTATAAATTTGAAAAAACGCTTATTTGCTAAATATATATATATATATATATATATAAAACGATTTGCTGAAAATTCTGAAAATAGATTATTTGCTAAAAAGTTGAAAAACCTACTTGATAAAAATATGGAAAAAGCTTATTTGCTAAAAATAATAAAAAACGACTTATTTGCTAACAAATATGAAAACAACTTGCCCTCTAAAAAGTCGGACCGATTAGATGTTATAATAAGATTCTACTTAAAGGCCACAGCTGTGTCACATTTTGCATGAATCGTACTGATCTAATCTGACACATACCATGGCGAAACGTCTTCAATGGTCATTGGCGCAATTTACTATACTACAAGTGTGTACGACACTTAGTGAGGACCAAACTAACAATACTAGAAGCAAAATACGAGCAAATTTCCCTAACGATATCCAAAAGAGGATGTTTTATTTATTTTATTAAATTTTTGTTTTTTCATATAACTCACCTAATCGTCCTGGGTACGACGATAAACTGTATTTTGAGGATCGTGGCACCATCTCTTAATTGCTGTTGTTCCCAGGTCCACCCTGACCCGACCTGTTAGGGTCCTAGCTATGGGTAAATAGTTAACCCCAAACTGGAGTCAAAACATTAAGAAAGAATAAAAATTACAAATTCCAGCAATAGATTTTAATAATAAGATAAAAAATTCCAGCAATAGATTTTAAGAGTAAAAAAAAAAAAAAAAAAATACTAAATCTCACAAGAAAATTAAATTTTGGCATTAGATAACCCATAAGGAATTGATATGCCGATAACAAACTAAACCATACTTGAGGCACCTAAAATTTTCCTTATACGCAACATTTCTACAATTGCATGCTTGTAAAATTGTTTATAATTTTAGGGATACAAATATCAGCTGAAAGTGACAACAACCGGATGCTTGGATATGTCTATATGAAATAAACTTATATTATTATTATTATTATTATTATTATTATTATTATTATTATTATTATTATTCGTTCGCACATATATATGTATACAGAAAATAAAGTTAAGCCTTCGTGTCAAATTATTTCCGTGTGAAATGTCAAGGTGCATCGAGATATAAATAAGTTTTGGGTTTTGTCTGCTCTTTTCAAGACAAAACTAAAATGAAAGGCGCAAAAGAAAAAGAAAAAAAAGCAACGAAAAAAAAAAGTCAAGAAAAAACTTAAGAATCCAAAGAGCCCTAAGTTTTCTCTTAAAAAGGAAAAAAAAAAACGAGAAATATATAATTATTTTGTTACATCAATATCATTCTAGTTTGACATTTGTTAGCAAACAAACTGGGTTTTTCTACCACCGACGCTTTATCATTAATAAATCAGTCATTCAATCAATCAAACTATTTATCACTGAACATATTGAACTTTAAGTCATTTCCGGTTTCGGTTCATTAATATGAAGAAATGGATCTTTCCGTGGAGGAAGTGAATTTTTTTTTGACAAATCTGATTTGATTTTTGATAATCACCGCTACTTTATGCATTTTTTCCTATTGCCACTCTTTTTTTTTTTTTTTTTTTTATTTTATTTTTTTTTAAGCGAAAATTGTCTTTGCTTTAGTTTCATTGGTTGGATCTTCCTTTAAAGCAATCCCCCCCCCACCACCACCACTTTGCAAGAGGAGCTATTTGATCCTCTTTAATTAACCACCAGCAACATCATCATTAGCGAAAGACAACTACAGCAGCAGCAACAACAACGACAACAACAACAACAACAACAACAATAATAATAATAAAAATAATAATAATAATAATGGCGGTGTATCATGGCCGATTGTCGTGACGGTTGTTTTTTTTTTTTTAAGTTTGAAGGATATGACAGCAAAATTGTTATTTTTTTTATCAAAAACCTGACTTCATATATTGCATATTCATTTGTAATACATGTGTCTGTTATATATTTATCAAACTAGGTGCTATGATGAGTATATGGGGCTTGAGATATATTTATACCCAGGGCGTTGCTCTCTCACGCAATGATAATAATAATAATAATAATAATAATTACGTAGGGCAGGGTTAAAAAATGACTCCGAAGCTTTTATTTTTGCTGCACAGGATCAATGCTTGCTGACTAGAAATTACCAAGCACACATACTGAAAATATTGTGTTAACCCGAACTGCAGATTTTGTGATAAATATCCAGAAATAATTGACCATCTTGTATCAGGTTGTACGGTATTAGCACCAACAGGCTATAAAACTCGGCATGATAGAGTGGGCCAATATCTGCACTGGAAAATATGCAACTTTTACAGACCCTATTTCAGAGATAGGATCTGTAATAATTGTATAGGACTTTACAATGCACACAGACAGAACAATGAAAGCTAATCGCCCAGACATCGGGGATCAAAGATCACAAAAACAAACGAGATTTCTTATTGACATGGCAGATCCTGCAGATTGTAATATATCTTTGAAGACCTTGAAAAAATTATCAAAATACAAGGATCTTGAAGTGGAAATCTAAAAATATGGCACACAAGGACATCAATAATTCCAGTTGTAGTTGGATTAATTGGAAAAGATTCCGATTGACTTATTGAAAGGATACCAGGTAGCCCAATGCCTTAAAGAAATAAAAAAATTGTACTCACACATTACGAAGAGCTTTATCTATGTAAAATGTGTGTGGTCTTAGGTGCTTTTGTGCTCAATGTTAAGTGGAAAATGCCATGAAGTCATTTCTGACTTTTAAGTCTCTGGTGATGACCCGAAAGGAAATGTTTATAAAACAGAAATCAAAGGAAATAATAATAATAATAATAATAATAATATAAAGAACATTTTAAGGAAAAGTATTTGCATATCTATACTAAATTAATCTGGATTATTCTTAGATTGGGCGAATAATTTAAAATCTAGAATAGACAGGGATAAACTTAGGATTCAAAAGTTAATATATGAGAGATGCTGTAAACAGACTGCATATAGAGAGAAAGGAAGTAAAAAGAAGTAAAAAATATAGAAAATAAAAGAGCAGATTTGTAGGGAAAGTAAAAAAAATTGTCGAAAATCTGAGCAGTGAACAAGAGATGGAATTTCAATAACAAATGAAATCGACGGATAGAGAAACAGGTTGAGGGGAAAGTTTACACGCATACATACAGTATAGAAATGACAATGAACGAGAGATATAAAATCTCACACACACGCACACACACACACACACACACACATATATATTCTTGGCCAGGCAAAGAAAATTTCAGTATCCCTCATACGTATATATATATATATATATATATATATATATATATATATATATATATATATATATATATATATATGTGTATGTGTGTATAAGAATAATTTAACGCTTAAGACTTCAAATAATTAAAGAAAACTAAAATTAATTTCAGACAAGCAATTCGGGTTTAAATTGGAATCGACACATCGTCTCTGTTGTGATAATTAAAAAGAGGATATTTTCTTGGTTTCTTTCTTTAGTTCCTCAGGCATTTCAGTAAAGAAAACCGAGAAAAATTGATGATTTGCCGATGTGAGTTTTTGGGTGTGTTGTTATTTGGTTGCTTGTAACGTTCGACAATCTCCATTTTTATCCGAATAAACATAAAGGAACACGTTTTTTTCACGTTCTTGACAAAAGTATAATTTAAAGAGAAGTTGGGCGAAAGAGAAAAATCTATAGGTAGGTAGACATATATGGAGAAACTGATAAATTTTGAATTTGACATATACATATATAATAATAATAATAATAATAATAATAATAATAATAATAATGAACTCTCCCGTCGGTTTCGACGTATGAGGATCTGACAGCTTATTGATTCAGTTATGAAAATTTGTGCGATAATCTTAAGTGGCATTTAAAATCCGCTAGTGATTTACAAAGGAGGCCACATATGGAGCAAGTGTGAGGATTGTGAAATAAGATCACTGTTAGATTGGGTGACCTTTTAGATCTTGCTCTCGCTTCTTGAAGAATATATATATATATATATATATATATATATATATATATATATACACGAACAAACTGAGATAAATATATATGAATAGAATAGGATATATAGATATATATATATATATATATATATATATATATATATATATATATATATATATAGCCTATTCATTTATTTATATATATATATATATATATATATATATATATATATATATATATATATATATATATAATAAAATATAAAAATTTTAAGGTATGCTATATTTATTTGTTACAGTGGTAAACATCGGCGATAGACCGTATTTTTTTAAATGCAAGTATATTTATTAGTCTTGATATAGAGAGAATTTCAAGCTTTTTTTATTAATTTTGTGAAGTTGTCAACCAACACTCAACAAAATTTATTATGAATCTACCAACAACATATCAAAGTGCATATAACATTTATATACTAATACTATTTTCAATTTTTATCAATTTCCGGTCAGCGACCTTATATTGAAACACTTGTTTTGTAAAAGATTCCATAACTACAACGGAATTTAAATTTAAAAATTCTAAAATAGCTATAAAAGAGAGCATTCGCGCCTGTTTTTAAAATCATTATGACAATAGGATGCAGATTTAATCGAAGTTACAAGATAATCTTTGTCATTGTAATTTACCCCTGAAGATGATCTTAGAAAAGGTCGAAAATACTTGTGTTAAGAAAATTACTGCACCTTCCTTGATGAATTTAATTTTAACATCAAGACTTATTAGACAACTTGAAGGGATCAGCATAAAAATAAGTTGACACAATATATCTATATTATTCAATAAAACACTGACACGTGTGTGTGTGTGTGTGTGTGTGTGTGTGTGTATGTGTGTCGGAGCGGACAGATAGAAAGACTGAAAGACAGAGATGAACAGAATGGAATAGATAGATCTGGGAATAGGATATATATATATATATATATAAAAGTGTAAAGTTTGAAAAAAAGCAACGTAAAGGACAAATAACCATGATACTCTACACGTACGCACAGACGGGCAAATGGGCGCACGCACACACATTGAAAAAAAACAAAAGCAACAAAAACAAATAAAACTGCACCAACGATAAATGAATATAAAAAAGAAAATCGAGAGGCATAAGCGATCAATTGCTGATATCCCCTCACGAGTGGATTGACAGTGCCATCTACGAAACTCTAGAGTCAGGATACTGAAGGTAACATCAATCAGCTAAGTGACACACCTTTTACTTATATTAATATTCTCTCTCTCTCTCTCTCTCTCTCTCTCTCTCTATATATATATATATATATATATATATATATATATATATATTTATATTGCTACTGAAATCAACACCTTTGATGCCAGTGTGTGGACGTTTTATAGTAAATATTTATGGGCCACTGGAACATTTACCACGCAAACAATATTAGCGGATTCATTTGAATCCGGGTAAAAATAAGTGACACGAAACAGAATTTAAAACAAACGATAATTAAAGCCTGTTATTATTAACCAAAGGAATTACAAGTGTAATGAAAATCAAAGGAAAAGGCATTAAAACTTGCCATAAGAATGTGTTGGTTTGTGTTTGTGTGTGTGTTTGTGTGTGTGTGTGTGTTTGTGTGTGTGTGTGTGTGTGTGTGTGTGTGTGTGTGTGTGTGTGTGATACAAGTATACGTTTATGGGAGTGTTTAATAATCAGTTTACCAAGAAAGCAAACACGCTCCAGTGGCAGCGTTATTTATTTACGTTCGACTACATCTGAAAGCGAGAAAAAAATGAGATAAAGAAAGAATATGCTTGCCTTTTTATAGACTTAACCTACAATATATATATATATATATATATATATATATATATATATATATATATATATATATATATATAACTATTTGCTAATTAAGAATTACCATAACTTTAATAATTTTGTGGTAACAAAACACCCCATACAAATTATGCAGGATTAATAAAAACAAAATAGATCATTAATATCTATTAGATTTATTAATCATTTACTCTAAAATAAAAGTTTTTCAGAAATGTGGCTATGAGTAGCAGAAATTTGTATTATTTTTTCGAGTCACAACAGTCGTCTTCAAGTTGGTGAAAAGGTAAAGAGAAAGATAAAAATAAAAATGCATTTTAAGCAACGCATTATTTTAAATGTGTCCTTATATTTTGTTTGAAATTTAAATCCGATACATTAGAACGCAGAAAGAAATTAATTTAATTCTTAATTATCAATTTTATCGCACTAAATATAGAAGATCATTTTTTCCTCTTTCATCTTTCGTTGACGGAGTTATCTCACTTCGTTATAGTATTTCATTTGTTTTCCCCGTTATCTCGCTCGTTTATTCAATTATAGTAGACAATTCAGACATTCCGTTAGTTTTGTTAATTACACAAAACCTGGGTTTTATTCTTGATTTCACCCTGAAATTCAGTGATGCTCTCTCTGACCGTTTTAATTTTTTTCTCAGAACCATTTGCACACTACATTAAGGAAAAGGTTATCAAGAAAACTCTAATGAAACGAGAAATAGAGATCACAGTTACTGAAAAAATAATTTAAGAGAAAGATTGATTTTGCTTAACTGCATATCAACTACTTATGGGTCATTTAATGTTGAAATTTAATTTTCTAAGGAGCTTTGAAGTAATGAAACTATGATAAGTTTTTCTGCTTTCACAGTTGAATACATGTTTGTGTGGAATTAATTACTAGAGGAGGTGTTATGTGTGTCTTATGTTGTAATTTTGTTCAAGTTATATTTTGAAATACAGTTTGATTTCTTTAAGAAATTGTAGAATATTATATGGATTAATGTCATGAAAGAGTTTTTACATATTGGTTATTTGGTTGGTTGATATTGTTTAGCGGCATATCAACACCTCTATGGGTTATTTAATGCCGTAATGTAAATAATTTGAACAATTTTATGGCTTCAACCAAATATATTTTGAACGCATTTGAATGCCTTCAACTACAGATAAAATGTATTGTTGGTCATATTGCTTTAAAATGTATTGTTGCTAATTTTCCTATAAATAGGCTTTGTTGCTAATTTTTGTGCATAAATATGTATTTTGGGAATTTTTACTATAAAAATGTATTTTTATGCTTTTATTGTATTTCGTTTGGGTTTCAACATTTTCCCGTAGCTGGGATTCTAACAGGTGCTATCAACCCTGTTTAGGTTGGAGCTGGGAACAACAACAATTAAGTAGTGTTTTTTTTTTTTTTTTTTTTTTTTTTTAAAATATATTGTTGGTATTTTTACTATAAAATGTATTTTTATACTTTGATAGCTTTTTTGTTTTAGGTTTTACTAATCTTCCATGGCTGAGACCCTTACAGGTACTACAACCCTAGGTCAGTGCGGACCTGATATAACAGTAATTAGGTGGTGTTTTCTTTTTTCTGGATGAAAAATTTTATTTTTTTTATTTTTTATTACATTTTGTTTTTATTTTGTCTAATTATACTCAGCATAGTATGTTTCTTGTATTCACTTAGTTTATGACTGCTACATGTCTTGCAGTTGTGATTTTGCCAGCAATTATGAAGTTCATTTTGTTTCTCCTAAATTTATTTGCAGCTTTTCACTTTTGAAAAAAAGATAACAACAAAATGAAATATATAACTGTCATTATTTTCTGATATTATCTAAATACATCGCTCGTATCTGACTGAATGAGAGTTGATATTATTTTTATTTCAAAAACATATAGATTTGTATGGTCTTGCAATGGGCAGAAGGTCTGAATGAGAAAATGCAAAGCCGAGTTCGAATTCCGGTCGAAATTGTTATATTAACTTTCTCAGAAATAACCCTGGGAAAGGTATGAATCCATATGTTCTTCTCCCAGATATGGGTTAAATATCGGAGCAGACTGGATTCTCTAGCAGTGGTTGGCAAGTAGTCTAAGAGAACAACAATTCTGAATTCAAAATCCCATGTGACTCTGGCGGGATAGCTATTTGTACTGATAAGTTACTCTTAGTATAGTAGCAGTATAAGTCATAGGTTGGCTTTGTGAGTGATGAGGAAACACAGATGGACATCATGGGAAACGAGTAGTCACGCTAGATATGAAAAGATTTCCAATGTGACTTAAAATCGAGAACTGTTTTGATGATGATAGTTTTGCGTTGCACTAATTCTTAATGTCTTCTCTTCATATCGGATAACTTCCATATTTCTGTCCTTCAATGGAAACGATTACTGATAGGTTGGAGATCTGATATGTTTCATGTCATTGCCTTTTCCGATAATTTCGACTCTTTCCAAAATCCATTTTCCTCTTCTCATGTATTTTTGTTGATTACTTTAATTCTGCGTTTTCAACGTTATCTCACTGATCTATTGAAGACGGATCTCTCCTCTTTTACATCAGTTCTAGTGTTCACTTTGAGTTATCTCCCTTTGTGATTTCTGTTTCTATTTGTTTTCCCCTCTTATCTCTGCTGCTGCCTTAATTAGAGTTGTCAATTATATCTTCTATGTTATTTCTTATTATTCCACAAAGCCTGGAATCTGTATTCGATTTCTATCTGAAATTCAGGGATGTTCTCGCCGATCTTATTAGGACAGGATTTCTTTATTAGAAGCATTTTACTTCTCGCAGTTTTAAAGTCAAATCGGACTTTACACGCTTCTGTTTTATGATCACTTACTATATTATCTTTATTTTATTTGTGGATAGTGAAAAGGATAGAGGCTGAATGGGAGAACCGAGTTCAAATTCCAGTTGACGTTACATCCATTTACACAGAAAACTATTTTTTTTTAAAACTAGAGTTCACCCAATGTAAAGTAGTCAAGCTACTAAGGCGAGGGTTACCGGGTGTAGAAGAATTAGAAAACAGAAAAAAATTGGCAAAGGAGCGAGCAAAAAAGAAGAAAATTCAGGAGGACAATAGATAACGATTGACATTGCATTTAAATTTTTGAAGATTAAAGTTGACTGGAAAGCATGGTAAAGGAAAAGATTTGCACAAGTGGGAGGTGCGAGAAAAGAAATTGTTAGCATAGAAATAACGGTTACATCTCGCCAAATTTGGTATGGCTCCATCACGTCGCCACTTGTTATAGGTTAAATAGTGGGACTTGTATCTAGAAAAATCATAGTTATCTAAAGAAATGCCATATTCACTCGCAAAAAAAGAATTATTCTTATAATGCAAAATATAGTTCGGATTTAAATAACCTATAAAAAGTTGATAAGCTGTAAAAACAAATCAATTAGTCAAATAACCTGTGTTGATGACGACATCTTTAACGGTACTTGCTTTGGCATGGATTATGAATTCAATTTCATTTTTTGTTTTCCGATTTGGGCGTTTCCACGTCGATTTACAATAGTGTGGAGTATATTCTTTTGAATCTAGCAAATATTACTATTGAACGTTAAGTCTATTCAGACAGGTGTGACATAGATCTTGTGACAGACAATCTGCAAGACTGTTTGCCCGTCCCGTTTCCCAGCAGTGAAGATGTGTTGCGGTAAGATAACGCAATCCAACGCAGTTGTCCTTTACGTGAAAAAAAAAATGGTGTTGTTATATCACGGTTATAACAATGCCCGTAACGGGAGAAACGTAAAAGGGATAAAAAAGAAAAAAATTATTCTTTTAATCACTCTCGTTACAATATAAAACAACTAATTTGGAAATTTGAAAAATTGATAAAACATTGGATGGAAAGAACTTGTCGATATTATTCAAGCAAACATGCTTGAATATATATATATATATATATATATATATATATATATATGTGTGTGTGTGTGTGTGTGTGTGTGTGTGTGTGTGTGTGTGTGTAAGACAAACAGAACTTTTATGTTACCAAGGCAAATGTAAGGACTTTTTGTAAGATGGTTATAAAATGAAATCCTTGTATTTGCCTTGATAAAGGCATCAGAGGATGAAACGCATTGGTTACGATAAGTTTTCCTTTTATCTTTATTCTTACTGTCTTTTTACAGATATACTCTATGTGAAATTTTAAGCACACACACACATATATATATATATATATATATATATTTGCCACAATTCCAGCACAGTGTAAATTCCGTGCCACATGTAGCAGCCTCCATTATTAAGTCGAAGGTTATCCGTTATTAGGTATCTATTCCTAATTTTTTGCCACTTCAGTTTTTGTATTCTTATAGGTCAAAACATCAACTATCGCGTAATAGCTAAGCATGTATGGGTAAAAAGTAAGTAAGCAGGTAAGGCGATCTTGAAAACTTCATTTTGATGTGTTAAATACCTCAGTTAAGAAAGATCTGAGTGACTGTGATAAATGCCAAATTGTCATTGTCAAAATATTAGATTATATCATTTCAGAAATGGCGCAGCTTATGAGAGCAGTCCTAAGAGGAAAAATCACCAACCGCCAATACATTGGGAAGTCAAGGCTCAAAAGTAAATGGAGTTTTTTTTTTTACCAAGTACGAGCCACCAGATGTGGTACAAATCGTAGATAGCTTTAATCAAGTTGAAGAAAGGTATCCAAAAGCAGTACAGTGAATCGTATGGCTGCGTATGCTTGTTACTACCTGAAAGTGTTTACTATGGGTACGCCAGCTTCAGAACAGGACCTTGTGTCAATGAAAGAAAGTCGCTTGCTTTGATGAACCTAGCTTTCTTCAGGTGAAAGACAGGTGAATATCACTATCCTGGGAAAGCAATGTCGTCTGGATGCTTTTGAGGGAGAACGACAGAGAACAACAAACTGATGGAGACAATATGATGTTTTGGGCTATAATATTCTGGACTCAGTTCGGGGAAAGGTATTTTCACCTACCTCATCATGAATGAAAACTAGATACACCTTTATCAGCAAGTTCTACAATAAAATTGGCATCTTTCAGTAGAATAATGTGACACACTGCATTGAGAACGGGAACAGTATAAAGAACATGATTAGTTCTCGTGTTTCTGCGGTCATCAAATTCTCTAGATCCCAACAAAATTGATCACTGACAGAATTTGTTGGACCAACAAATTCGCGGTGCAGAAACTCTATCACGTAGTAGCTACACGACTTGCTCTTAACAGAAGATTTCGAATCAGTCTTTAGAGGGCTTATAGATTTAATCTCGAATTGCGTAAAAGCTGTTTTATGGACACATGAAGGAACCCCCACCTCACTAGACAGGTATCCATAATGTCTTGACTCTATCTATTTATATACAGTTGTTTGTGCAGAAAGCGTCATCGACAGGCCGAGTTTAAACTCTAACCGAGTCTGTTGCATTTATTTTCTCACAAATATTTTGTGAAAGGAGTGAATTCCTCTTTCCCCACTTCTATGGGTTAAATAACAGAATAAACTGGGGTATGTAACTTTGGGTGGCAACCAGTTTAAGAGAAATAAAATTCTGAATTCTTAACCGTGGAAATGGCAACGGGAAACTACTACACTATCTTTGCCTAAAAGGCATGGTAATTCATAGATTATAGATAAAAATCAATCAGTTTATATATATATATATATATATATATGAAGAAAAATATATGGAAAAACAAAAATCCAAATATGCAATTATGCTGTTTTAATGTTATTTCAATGTCGACGTCAGACGTTTCGGTCTAGTAGACCTTCTTCAGGACATAGTTGTTAAAACATAATTAACATTAGACGATATTCAAGTCAACATGAAAAGACGATAGACATAAGAGTAAGACTAATCAAAACAGAATAACTGAAATTTTTAAGATCAGCGTTCCGTTTCACAATATGATCACGTCGCATCTTTCTACCGAATAACCATTTGATCGAACGTATCTCCAATAATTTAAATGCGCTAAAAATTAAAACTACAATATTACCTACTAGAACTATCCGCAGTTTATTAAATAACACCAGCAACCAACATATTACATCCGATGCTTGCATCTACCAAATCTCATGCAACAACTGTGACTTAAAATATGTGGGTGAAACATGTAGGTCCGTAAAATTCGAACATAAACGAAATATTCGCCTCGGTAATTTAAACAATGCTTTATTTGTACACACAACTAAATCTAATCATAATTTCGATTTTAATTTTGTGAAGATTTTAAAATATATTCATAATAAAATTTTTAGACGGATTTATGAGGCAGGCATAATATCTATCTCACGCACGATGAATACTAGACCCGGATTCTTTAATATTTCCCCTTTTCTAGCAAGATTAATGCTCGACAAACGTACTTATAAATTTTAGATTAAAATAAAATTCTTTTTCATTTTTCATCTAAAATATACTCTATTTTAGGAATACGTTTTCACATCGCCAACGTGACGCCGACGTGATCATATTGTGAAACGGAACGCTGA
Organism: Acanthosepion pharaonis; assembly: GCA_903632075.3. NCBI lineage: Eukaryota > Metazoa > Mollusca > Cephalopoda > Sepiida > Sepiidae > Acanthosepion > Acanthosepion pharaonis. The sequence continues at coordinate 5,334,666 of CAHIKZ030002090.1, read as the reverse complement.
TCTTAAAAATTTCAGTTATCTGTTTGGATAAGTCTTGTTCTTATTAGCCTCCTGTATCGCTCCCCCAGTGCGGTGGTACAGTTGAACGGAAGGTTGTCGGACGCGTTCTGTCTAGGTCGGTTCGTCAGGGTTGTCCGCTGTCGCCTCTCCTTTATGCATTGGCGTTGGAGCCTCTCCTTCGCCGGCTGAAGGACGAGACCGGCAGTCCGGCCCTACGTGGAATTGCCGTTCCTGGAGGGTCTCGAGCGTGTGCGCGTACGCCGATGACGTATCTGCTTTCGTGTCGTCCCGCAACGACATTGAGGCGGTACAGAAGGCGCTTGATCGGTCCGAGAAGGTGACAGGGGCAAAGATAAACTGCGACAAGTCGTCCGGCTTGCGGTTAGGTGCCTGGAAGGGGGTCGCTCTTCCGGGCCGCTTCGGTTGGACAGACGGTCCTGTCCGCATTCCTGGAGTGTGGTTTGGGCCTGACCTCCAGCTGGAGAAGAATTGGTCTGAAGTACGAGCAAAGGTCGATTCCGCCGGTCAGACTTGGAATCGACGGATGTTGTCCGTGAAGGGCAGGGCGGAGGTGTGTGCTACATACATTTTCCCCCTGATTCATTATCGATTGTCCGTACTTCCTCCCTGTAAGACCCACAAGAAGGCACCCGAGCGATCGCTATCCTCCATTTTATGGAGGGGACGCGGGAATCGGGTCGACAGGCGAGTCTGCACTAAACGTCCGTGTCATGGGGGGCTGGGAATGCCGCACCTGCCGAGTCACATCCGTGCCTCGAGGTTGGCTTTCCTACGCCGCGCATAGACTGGGGGAGATCCTATTCTGGAGGGAATTGTTAGGGACGCGTTCCCTGGCCTTACCATCAGTCCCCCCATCTCGCGGGTTTAGCGCGGTCGTAAACCCCGGGATCAATCGGTTTTTCTTCGCGAGTGTCGGTCGGCCTTGAGTACCGTTCCCCGGTCCAGTGACTTTTCTCGGCCTAGGAAGATCTTCTATCGTGAATTAGTGGAGAGGCGCGCGAAGGAACGCCTACGGGATATGCTCGGCTTGTCGGAGGAGGAGTATCGCTCCTACTGGTCTTGGGCGCCAGCGGCGGATTACCTCAGTAACCCTGAGTTTTCGCTTAGCTGGCGATTGGCTCGGAATCGGCTGCCTCTCAACGACAAAGCTTTCATATGGGGCTTGGCGGATTTGCCAGACTGTGAACGGTGTGGCCTTGGCTTAGAAGAAACGGCTGCGCAAGCCTTCTACCATTGCCCCCAGGTCCGCCCCTTATGGGACCATGTCGGCGAGCTGACGGCTCCCTCGCTCCCGAACAGCTTGTGTCCATTGATCGCGCATACGCGTGTGACAATGTGTCGCCCCGTATTCCGGGATGAAACGGATGGTGTTTCTGACGCTGACGGCCACGGCTTGAATGGTGATTTGGACGACGCGAAAGGAGGAAGTCTTGCGAGGCAATCGTCTTTCTCATTCGGATCTAATTCGATTCTTTGAGCATCAGCTCAAGATGAAGATTAGATCGATAGAAAACGATTGCATTCGACAGTCTTTAACGAAAGGTGGGTAAAAAGAAGCGAGCTTGCTTCGTGTTAACGGGGCGCCTTGATTTTCTCTTCTAGGTCAACCTATTGCACATCGGGGTGGCTTCCTGTGAACCCTCCCTTGGTTAGGTTAGACAAGCTTCAGTGTACCTAGTTAATGTGAGTAAGTGTTGTTCCTGGCCTGCATCCCGGCCGTTCTTTGGTTATGATCCAAGTCGATATTCCCAACCTCCCCAGTTTGTTTTGATCCCCTCCCTTTTAATCTCGACTGGGTCAGTTTTATATTTTCCCATTCCAGCCTAATATTTTATACTTTTTCCCACTCCCTTAGCGAGAGCGTCTCTTGATTTTGTCCCCTGGGCAGAATACAGCGGTCTCACTGTCTTATGGGTTCGACGGTCCCTACTAACATCAATTATGTTTAGTTTGTATTTGTGTTTATTTTAAGATTATTATTGGGTTCATTTCCTTCCCCTCTCATTTTATCATTATTAGAATTGCATATATATATCATCATTAAAATTTTTATGGCATAGGGCGCGATTTTGGTAGGTCTCCCTTGAGAGCACGTGGTATTATGGTGGTTGAAGGATTGTTTGGTGATGGACGAGTTCTTTTGGTGAATGGGTAAAATGTAATGTACGAATGGGTCGCGAATCTGATTAGCTAGGTATAAGATAGTTAGTGTTGACCAGCCTCTACCCCTCCACTTTATTGGCCTCGTGCCACAATTTGTAGTTTTTGTATGAATAAATACCAGTCTTACTCTTATGTCTATCGTCTTTTTATGTTGCCTTGAATATCGTCTAATGTTAATTATGTTTTAATAACTATGTCCTGAAGAAGGTCTACTAGACCGAAACGTCTGACGTCGACATTGAAACAACATTAAAACAGACGAGAAAGCGGAAAGGTGATGTTTACTTTCGAGTTTATTCCATGTCTGTTCGCATCTATTTATTCAAAGTGAAAGAGATAAAAAGAATGTGAAAGAAGGAGATGATGAGATAGAGGAAAGAGAAATTAAGGAAAAGAGAGAGAAAGTAGAAAGAGCTAAGGAGAGAGTGATAAAAAGTAAGGAGAAATAAAGAAAAAAGGGAAGATACAGGAAAGAAAGAGGAAGCTAAAAGAGAGAAATACAGGAAAGAAAGAGTAATAATGAGAAAGTGAAAAATAGGAAGAATATATATATATATATATATATATATATATATTGATGCATGTTTCATTAAATAATATAGACAAGCTTTGTCTATTTATTTTATGTAAATTCTTTTCATGTCGTCTGATAAGCTTAATAACATTATCCTTAAAAGACAAAAGAAAATCACCATATTGATACGTAATTTTTTAATCCTATTTCAGCGTTCGGCTTATATAAGCCATGACAAAGATAACAGTTACATTTCAATGTATTAAACAATACACGGACAAAACAATAATGATTTCCAAGCAACGACAAACTGCCTAAATACACATATATATATATATATATATATATATATATATATATACACATACACAGAGTGAGAGTGAGTGAGGTGAGTGAGTGAGTGAGAGAGAGAGAGAGAGAGAGAGAGAGAGAAAAGGAAAGAATGTGAGAGTAAAAAAGACGATTGATTGATTTTTTACGGTTTATCAAGCGGGTTATTTAAAGACTGGAAATATTTTTAGATTGTAAGAATTATTTTGGGATTTACTGGTATAAGCCACACTAATTAACCTATAGCTGGAGAAAGAAAATGTGAATTCATACCTTCCTCAAGGGTATTTGCGGGTAAGTAAATATAACTAACCCGACTGGAATTAAAACGGCTTATCGATTTCCAATTGCGAGCCGTTCTCCATTACATTAGCGTATATAAAAAAAATTGTAGCATTTGGTATCCCCAAACAGTCACTCATCTCGTTACTGACCAGGTTTAACAGTGTTTAGCTTTGGTGATCGTACGAGAACCGGTGTTTTAGCGTGATACGGCCGTAAGCAATAAAGAAGAAGGAGTGGATAAGAAAAAAAAAGAGCGAGAAAGAATGTATTACATACCTAAAATAAGAGCGTATTTCCTATTGATATAAGTAATGGGAATTTGACAACAGGGAAGATCAGTGGATTCTGATGCAAAGTTTTAAAATAAGTAAGAAGAGAGGAAGTTGTAGACAACCATCGTCACAGACATTCTGAAGAAGTCCTCACCCATTTGGTGGAAAATAGTATCGTTAACCCCATTTTATATTGCCTAAGTTAAGAATGAGGTATAATTTGCAAATGGCGATGATTATATATAAATAAAATATCATTACTTTATCCGTTCTAAATTATGTTTGTCAAGATGATGCGACAGGCTGTATCGACGTAGTTTTGGTTTGAGTTAATTTAAAATTTACACTTGTCGTTGTCATATTTATCTAATGCATATTAAATTACTTTACCAGTTGGCTTCGTGTGAAAGGTAGTTTTGGTCGATATTCGTCTTTCGGTGTCTCACTTCTCATTAGAACAGAGATAATATTCATCGTGTTGTTTAAAATATTGAAGTGAGTCTTATCGAATGTTATTGATTCTGTTGTTTACCTGACTTAACCATCGAAAGAAATCAGAAAAAATATTGTCGTCTCGAAGAGGAAAAATTATTCCGCCTTTAGGACTTCAGATTAATGGAAAATTTGAAAAGAACGTTTGAATTACAATTCCGTGTTAGCTTTATCTGCTCAATGTTATTTATCGAAATTAACGTGAATTAGAAAGAGAGAACTCTAATTTCTAGGGAACATAATGATGAAAGAGTGCTTGGAGAATATGACACTTACAGGACATAATAAAGAAATGAGGGACAGTGGAAAGCAGTGAATAATCTACTTAACAAGCTTGGCGTTGACAGAACAGGGATGAAGAGGGATAGCGAAAAGACTAAGCTTATTAAGAGCTATAGATGATAGGAAATGGTGGAGAGCTATGGTCACATACATGACAAGAAGAAGAAAAAGAAGAATGAAGTAGAAACGTGGGATGGAGAATAAATGGAATAGAGTGAAGAGGAGGATAAGCGGAAATGAACGGAAAGAAAAGAAGGAAAGCAAAGAAGGAAAGAAAAGAAGGAAAGAAGACGGTCAGTGAGGAATG